>BCKG01000002.1:1088043-1220547 GCA_001600535.1 Yarrowia sp. JCM 30696 | reverse complement strand
GAGCCCTGGTGCGGTAAGAACCCTGAGCCCTGGTGCGATGAGGTCCCTGAGCCCTGGTGCGGTAAGAACCCTGAGCCCTGGTGCGATGAGGTCCCTGGACCAATTTCTATCAAATAGGGGTGGCTAGACGCAACATAGTCTTGACTGTTTGGTCGCCTTTTGGCGCGTTTCCAGCTCGAACCGCGCTCGGGGTAGGGCGGCTCGAATGGGTCCTCCTCACCGTTTTCATCTTGCCACAGCCAAAGTCGCCCGTATTGCTTCTCATTCGACTTATTCCAGAACTTTGGAAGTGGTTGTCGACCGATGGGCTTAGGAAGCTCCTTCATCTGGACTGCCTGTCGCATTGTCGTTRTCATCCAATTGTCGACTTCGTCAGAACTTCTCACYACCGTGCTCCACGACAAGAACTTATCGCGATGAATAGGACAAAGAGTTTCGAAGTGGCTGGCCACACATAGAAATTCGTCAAACCCATAGCCAAACCATTCAAGGAAGATGAAAGTCATCAAAATGGTTTCAACACCATTCAGTCGGCTAAAGACTTTGGCGTATCTCAGGATCTGTCCAATGCTGAGGTCGAACTTTTTAAGCATTGTCTTGAGCTCAAGTTGTAACGAGGATTCAAACCAATTATGCCTCCGGAATCCGACACAGCCACAGAATTCACTCAAGAGTATGTCAGGATCTCGATAATTCGGAGTCGGGTCCCACTCGTATGCCCAAAACTTGAATTCGCAGTACTCCTTCACGTAATGAAGATGGTGTTCACGCTTTAGGCTGTTGTAGTTGTCTCGAATGGCACGCCACTCTGTCATTGCGACATGACTAATCTCTTTCTCCGCTTGATCTTCGATTTGGGCATTAGCGAATAGCTCCCTGATGAGTCCCAACGTGTGCTCGCGTTGCGTGTTTCCTAGGAGCAAAAGCTCCGGGTCCGTCATTTTTTCAGTGGTCCCGAGAGCGATTTGTCTGGCGTTAGTTCGATTGCAAAGAAAAGAAACTTGCGCTTGAGATACATACCAAATGTTTTCGGTCGCTTAGCTGCTGTGATTTTTGACTGTTGGTGCGTTTCTGTTGTCTGGGTGTGAGCCGCGAATTAATGTCACAGCATATTCGTTGCATGACGCGACTCCCYAACCCAATTAATTACGTAAGTACGCGTTGCATCCCCACGTATTTCTTCTTCACGCATGCGCCTTATTGGACTACGACTAACCCCAGGTGAGTATGACTGGACAGAGGGAATTTATTTTTTTGCTACCTCATGGGATGTACGAGTAGTCGCAGGGTCGTACGAGCAAGCCCGGTTTGTTCCCCGGTTACCTGGTGCACCACGTGGGCGTCGGTGATTGGCTGTCTATCTTCTCTCGCGATTTTGACTAAGTCTTTTTCACTACATCCCAAATTGAATGAAATTTTGGCTAAGTCTTTTTCATTGTCAAATTTGTCTCCCCGATTTTGGCTAAGTCTTTTTGATAGTGCCAGCAACTGGTATGCAGGAGCAATCCTCTCTTTTTCTTTTTTTTCTGTTTTGACTTCCGTCTTGCCTTTGTTTCCCAAGGAAGTCCCAACGATAGCCGATTACGATCAAAAATAGCTTATGCTTGGATCCTTACTGGGTCGCTCCGAACCTTAACGGTTCTACGCTTCCAGAGCGCAGCTTAACGTGCATTAATTACGAAAGCAATATACACGCTTTAAGGGGTGATCGTCGACTCGCAGCACGACCCGGAAGGAAGAGGCCTCGTGAGTGCATCCGTCCGGAGAGAAAGAGACTCCGTTCAACGGTGATCTCCGGGTCGATCGTCCAGTACGACGAAGTTTGAGCGGGAGAAAGAAATGGATGTGGAGATACGACGTATATTTAGTAAGCCGCGGGGACAGGACGATACTGGTGATAAACACCCTCCACCACAAACACGCGTCTGAGTTCGAAATACAGTTGGCATGATTCAGATACGAAGGACAGGGACATGGGTGGCTTGGAATGTGTTGTCAAGTATGCAAACGGGCTGCTCAACTACGCCGGACGTTGTACTTGTACATTCTTCTCACGACCGGGGTGAATGAGGGTGGGATACGGTCAAATGGTGCAGTCTGTGAATGTAGAGGAATGTAGAAGAAGTGGTAGGAGATGTAAGTGGAGTCACGTGGATTTTGGAAACGTGCAGGAGCGTGCTTATTAATGAAGAATACGAGACTGACGTGATTTGTTGTGGACATGAGGTTGATTAGTAATCGAGAGAAGTGGGGACCGAAAAGGATGAAAATAATAGCAAAGTTTTTTGAGTGGAGTATCACGTGAATATTGACGTGAACGCTCTTGCTTTCCAGTTTGTCGTCATTTCTCCTCAACCTGCTGAGTCAGCTACTCAGTGTGAAGTCTTAGTCAGCTAGGGGCTTTCAGAAGTGTCAGAACGGTCAGAGATGCTGTAAGGTGAAGTGAGATCATATTTGGCGCTTCCAACACGTCCTTTGGATCTGACAGGTTTATTCAATGATTTTCGGACAAATTACGTCATAGACTTGTACCACTCAAGTTGAAGGGGGATACTGACGACTTCAAGATGATCATTTGATGTGAGATGGTCGAGTGGAAGGGAAATAGTCACTGAGATTGGAAAATAGTCTTGGGATGTTCTTTGATCGCTGTTATTCTCTGCACAAGTATCTGAGGGCTAAGCTACTCTCCACACACTCATCTCTTTATCAACTGTCTTCAATATAGGTGTACCGGTACAAGTAACAGGTTTCAAATATTTGAAAGAATAAACACACAAGTTAGCTGTTTCACCCAATCTTGTGTGATCTGGATTCACAGCTGATCTAATCATCTGCCCTCCAAATAGTGTTAGTCAGCTATTGTCTTGACCTCAGAGAGGATCTCCGGAGTGTTAGTAATCAGGAAATAGAATAAATTACCTACAGGTTCAGTTCACGGACCACTGACAAGACCTTATATCTCCCCCCTCTAGATCTTACCAGCCTATTTCTTACAAATCTTCATTAACTAGTAACTAATCGTACCGGTACCTATATAGTCAGCTGAGAGAAGTACATACGGTATCAACATATTCTTATTGAGAGATTGAAAACGGTTTGCTCCTAACGTCCTTTGACAAGTGTCCTTTCAGTCTTTCCACTCCACCCACCTTATCTCAGTGATCTACACCTTCCATTAGTCAATGTTGGTCAGTGACCCCCACTGGCGAGTAGCCCCGAGATCACCCCCACCAGCTGTATATTTGAGCATGTGTTCGATTTGGAAATTAGAGCTGGAGACGAAAACGACCGACAGTTCCGCCCGGTCTATTTTTCTTCCCTCCCTTGTCTCCTACAGGGGCATGTGTTGTCTCGGTCGTATCCAACTTCCGTCGGACCCCGTATCCACAGAGTTAAGAGTCTATGATAGCTGAGGAGTGTGAGGGGTAGAGGAGGTAGACGAAAGGAAAAGTGAGAGAAGGAACGTGATAGGTTTAGGGACCACAGTACAGCTTTTTCCCGTTGATTCTCCAGTTCCATTCTGCTCTCGACAGTTCTTTTCTTTTCCGCACGGTATCTGATGTCTCAGCTTCTAACGCTGATGGACTCAAGATTGCAAAGATTGCCATAGGTGTTCAAAAAGTGGGCAAATAATACTTGTCCTCAAATATATGGGCATTTGGATTTAATCTAAGCCGATCTACAGTAACATGGTTAATCACTCAGAGGGCTTTACCTGTTTTGTAGTTATACTCCTCCACCAGGCGTGAGGGTGGTTTTGAGGGAAGGGTGGTAATTGCACGTGTCTCTCAGCAAAAAGTTCTCTACCTGGTCTCAAACTGGTTTTCCGTGTAAGTCTTAGCCGTGCTATAATAAGTGTGTGCCGTGTGCTACAAGTAGAGGGGCAGTGTTAGCGGGTGGTAAGGTGTTTCAACTGGTGCCTAAAGTAATAGCTGGGCTTATTGAAAAGCACGTTATAATCTGGGCTAGGTCTGGGCTAGATCTGGGCTAAAGCTGGAGGTCTGAGGGCTTTTTATATCGTCCTGTAGCACCGGTATCTTCACAGTTTAAGGTACTTATCCCTTCCAACTAAAGCCAACTAAAGACTAATGGCGATTTACATAGCATAGACTCAAGCTCAAATTAGGGTAAAATCTGAGACAGCCAGCACCCCAGCCTCGTTGAGAGGTAGCCAGCCACTGAGAGGGAAGAGGTGTTTTTATGTAGGGAGACGGCTGTGCAGAACAACAACAACTGTTATTATTCAGGGTTGCAGCGGGCCTTGGGCAGGTGCACCGGGAGTCCCATATTATGAGCAAATATCGCATAATATTCTGCGCCCAGTTTTCAGCGATAGGTGAAAAATAAGCCAATTTTGCCGAGAGTTTGCAATCATACGAAGCAGAAATAGGGGCTGTAGTGGACCACCAGAGGGCTAACGGGAGCTATCTGGGTCTAACGAGGACGTTACCAAGTCGCTCAACCACATTTTCTCGTTATAAGACCATTTCTGGCCATATGTCTCATGCCACATTGGTGATAATATTTGGGATAATTATCTGCAACATCTGCCAATTTTCAACCCCCATGCAGCCGGGTTAGTCTCGCAACGCGGATAATAGTGGCGATGTGACCTTGATCTGAGATCTGGCGTGCGGGTATCGCCAGCCACGCAGAATAGCAACGATAGGGCCCGAGAATCGCTGCGGGCTGGCTTTGTGAGCCGGGCGAAATGAATTTTTCGCCGACTCACATCTCATCGGGCTGGTGATCGGCATGCATGAGTGGGGTTGCTGTGGGTGCTCTATGGTGCGCCAACTAAAGGACGTTGGCAAGACATCATCTCCATTGACTCTTGCTTCCCCTGTCAGATCTCTTGCGGCATATGTCAGTGTTGGTGAGACATGGCTGGTACGTGGTGGGAGAGGTGGACGACGCCGTGTGTTTGGGATCTTGTAGCACGAAAACCGACACTACGACATTGTATGATACAAGAACCGTACGGATACAGCATTCGCAGCGACTCGGCAACCGCACTTTCGTACAAGTAGGCTCGGCTACCTACCCCTATTCTGACAGGGCTCTATCTGGGCCATCATCTTAGACTTTGCAGGATTAGGTTGGAGAAAAAAGGAAAATCCTCCAAAACGACTGTGGAAAAACTGAGACGGAGAAGAAAGTGTGTAGATGACGGGCAAGACGACGTGGCAGCAACTGGCCAAATACATACAAAACCTGCCAAATGTGACAGACCCACTCCTGGCAACTCCGTCAACCTCCCTGCTGGCACTAATTTAGTGCGCTTCTGCCAGGGTCATCCCCTATTTTGCACTAATAAGCCAAATGCGCCCAACTCTAACTTTCAACGGTGCAGCATATGCTAAAGTTGGAGATGAATCTGATCTGAGATTTGGGGTGGTCGTATAACTCTTGTCTTTGCATCTTACCGACCCCAGTTTTTTCTTCCCTACTCTCCAACCACCATGACGCTGTGGTTTGTGCTTCTATACCTGGCGCTACTGGCACAGGCGGGCCCCATCCATTGGCAGCCTCGCCAGGGCCCCCCAGCATACTACAAGAACGGTCGATCGGCCCATTTCCACAAACGGCAGATTGATCTGGACTCCGTGGAGCGTCCCGAGCACACATACGTGGATCTGGACAAGCGCCAGAGCCAATGCATCGACCTGACGGCAGACATGTGCAGACAGAGCTGCCAGGGCATCATCACCGGGATGTCGTCCTGTTTGCCACTCATGCGACCAGCCTGCGTGTGTCCCAAGGTCGAGACGTCGCTGCGAAACGTGGCCATCTGTGTCGCTTGCACGTCCAGATTTCCCGTCATTGCCGCGCTTGGATCCCAGGTTTCCGGCTTCCTGAGAACCTGTAGTGATCTCCAGCCCCCGCAGCTGCAGTTTTGCGACGAGTTCCCAGACGCTAGCTCGGGCTTGGCGGGCTACTCGGGCACTCTGACAGACTCATTTACCGAGATTGACGGGTCAATTACCAGCGTTCCGGGTCTCAGCGAGCCCAGCGTGACGTTCAGCAGTGTGTCCTATGACCCCAGCTTCAGCCTGCCGTCTTTCACGGATCCCAGTCTGACTGGTCCTAGTGTGACAGGTCCGTCGTCTTCAGGCCATGCCCCGAGCTTCAGCGGCCCTAGCATCAGTCTTCCTTCTGTTACTGGTAGCTTCAGTGGTCCTTCTTTCAGCGGTCCTAGTTTCACGGACCCTTCATTCACTGGGCCTTCTTTCACAGATCCTAGCTTCTCACTTCCTAGTTTCACAGATCCCAGCCTCTCTGAACCCTCTAGACCAATTACAGCCCCTCCTTTCACTCGTCCTGAAGTCACCCTCACCAGCGGCAACATTTCGCGAACTTCCACTCAGCACTCTTCTGCCTCTCCTTCGCAGTGTGCCTCGAGCCGGGAGGCTTGTACGGCTGCTTGTGTGGCTGTTGTCTCCAGCTTGCAGCAATGCACCCAGCTGACAGTCCAGGGCTGCCTCTGTGACGCCATTGCCAACTCAGTCCCGGATGCCAACAACTGCATCTACTGCAAGATGATCTACCCGCAGATTGGCGCTAACATCCCCGACTCGCAGATCAGCGGCTTGTTGCAGTGTCCGGGTGTTAGCAGAGCTGTGTGTGGTACTGTCTTGCCAACTAGCATTGAGCCTTCGAGTACGGCTGAGCCTTCGAGTACGGCTGAGCCTTCGAGTACGGCTGAGACTTCTTCGTCTGACACTCTGACTTCTGGCATCACCTCTGGCACCTCATCTTTCACCATTTCAGATTCTTCTTCGGCTGTCAGTTCTACTGCCAACAGCACTTCTGCTGTGTCCAGTTCAGCTTCTCCTTCTTCTGTTTCTGAAACCATTTCTTCTTCCAGTCACAGCTCAGCCAATACCTCTTCTGTCGAGCCCTCGTCGTCATCTCATGTCACTACTTCTGACATCACCACTTCTGACGCCAGCTCGACAGTCTCTTCAGCTTCTGTTACTTCAAACACCACTGGTGTTTCTTCGGAGGTGACTTCTTCGTCCTCTCATGTGACGTCTTCATCTTCTGCAGTGAATTCGTCGTCTCCTAGCTCTGTCGACTCGTCCACCGGTTCCGGCCTGCATTCTTCCGCCGTGACCTCTAACCAGTCTTCATCTCCTTCTTCTTCGCAGACTTCGTCGTTTGTCAACTCCACGACTGACAGAACCACTGCTGTCATTCCCCCAGGAACAAAGTCGAGCAGTGTGAGCGTGTCGAGTACTTCTGCGTCTGCATCTGGTTCCGAGACGTCAGCTACCTCTTCTGGAGTGTCCAGCACTGGATCTGAGTCTGCATCTGAGACTACCACTTCGGGTGCTTCCTCTGAGTCCACTTCTGGTTCCAGTGCCTCTCAGACTTCTGCCTCCAGCTCTGGTGTGTCCAGCTCTGGTGTGTCCAGCTCTGCAGTGACTTCTGACGCTTCTAGCTCTGCATCTTCTGGAGCTTCCAGCTCAGAGTCGACCTCTGGTTCTTCTGGTTCTTCTGGTTCTTCTGGTTCAGCTTCTACTTCTGCATTCACTTCTGGCCCCAGCTCTTCTGGCTCAAGCTCTGATGTATCCAGCACGGGTTCTAGTTCTGCGGGCAGCTCAGACTCGTCTGCTACATCAAGCACCAGTGCTTCGACTACCGGCTCTTCTGAGACGAGCAGAAGTAGTACTGGCACTTCGTCTGAGGCCTCTGCCTCGTCGTCCTCTGCCTCGTCGTCTTCTGCTTCGTCTGGTTCCACTTCGGCTTCGTCTGGTTCCTCGTCTGGTTCCAGCAGTGCTCCTACTAGTGGCTCTATCACCTCCAGTGATGCCAGCAGTAGTGCCAGTGCCTCCAGCTCGTCTGCTTCGTCTTCGGGTTCCAGCTCTGGTTCATCTAGTGCTTCCAGCTCTGGTTCCAGCTCTGGTTCCAGCTCTAGTGCCTCAACTTCCGGCTCGTCGTCTGCCTCTTCTGCCTCTTCTGCCTCTAGCTCTTCTGCTTCTGACTCTAGCTCTGCTTCATCCAGCTCTTCAGTCACCAGCTCGATTGGCTCCAGCTCCTCGGGCAGCAGCTCCAGCGACATGTCCAGTACCGGCACTTCTGCCACCTCTGGCTCCTCGGCTACCGGCTCTTCTTCGTCTGCTTCATCGGGCTCCTCGGACTCCACTTCGGCTTCGACTACTGACTCTTCTTCATCGGGCAGCAGTTCGGCCAGTGCGTCGTCTGGGTCGGCCTCTGTCTCAGGCACAGCTTCGGAGAGTGCTGCAGCCTCGGCTTCCAACTCGGCGTCTGCTTCTCCCTCGCCTTCTGCATCTTCAGGCACGTCTTCCATCCCCCAGACTTCTGCCAACAACACCAGTCAGCAGATTCCTTCTACCCGTTCCATTCCCTACAACGGCACTGCCATCCCTCCTGTCGACGGCAACAACGCCAACCCCACTGCCAACCCTACAGACTCTCCTGTGTCGGCTCTGGGCGACGGTGAGTCTGCTGTGTCAGGTGGACCTTCTCCAACCGGAGCTGGTGCTGGTGCTGGAAACGGCGGTAGTGGTAATGGAAATGGAAACGGTGGCAACGGAGACGGAAGCAGCGGTTCTAACGGTGGTGATCCTAGCAACGGTTCTGGTAACGGTAACTCCAACTCCAATGATCCTAACGATCCTAGCAACTCTAGCTCTGATCCTTCTGATCCTAGCAACTCTAGCTCTGATCCTTCTGATCCCAGTAACCCCAGCAACGATCCCAGTGACCCCAGCAACCCCAACAGTCCTAGCAGCGATCCCAGTGACCCTAGCAACCCCAACAGTCCTGGCAGCGATCCTTCCGACCCTAGCAACGATCCCAGCTCTGACCCTAACAGCTCCGATCCTTTCAGTGCTAGCGACCCGTCTAACAACTCTGACAGTCCCAGCAACTCCAATGATCCTTCCAATGACCCCAGCGATCCTGCTTCTTCTGGTGCTGCTGGTGCCAATGGTGGTAACGGTGGCTCTGGTAACGGTGGTAACGGTGGCTCTGGTAACGGTGCTGGTAACGGTGGTAGCGGTGCTGGTAACGGTGCTGGTAATGGTGGCTCTTCCGGAGGCTCTTCCGGGGGCTCTTCCGGCTCTGGCAACGGAGGTTCCGGCTCTGGTGGCTCTTCTGGCTCTGGATCTGGTAACGGTGCTCCCGGAACTGGCTCTGGCTCTTCAGGTTCTGCTGGTGGTAACGGAGCTCCTGGAACTGGCAACGGTGGTTCTAGCGGTGGCTCCAGCGGAGGTGGAAACGGTGGCAGTGGAGGATCTTCTGGTGGAGGCGATGGTGGATCGTCTGGTGGATCTAGCGGTGCCAATGGTGGCTCTGGTGGTAACGGTGGCTCTGGCGGTAACAGTGGCTCTGGCGGTAATGGAGGTTCTGGAGGCTCTTCTGGTGGATCTAGTGGATCTGGCTCTTCGGGTTCCAGTGGATCTGGCTCGTCGGGTTCTAGTGGATCTGGCTCTTCTGGCTCCGGTTCTTCTGGTTCTTCTGGTCCTTCCGGCTCTGGCTCTAGTGACTCGGGAACTGGCTTCTCGGGTTCTAGCGGTGGTTTCACTTCTGGCAACAGTGCCAACAGCAACTCGCCTAGTGACAACAACTCGCCCAACAACAGCCCTAACGCCAACGCCCCTAACGATTCCCCCAACGACACGCCTGACCGACCCACGTCGACTACTCCTCACAACAACGACGGTTCGCCTGCCTCGCCTGTGCAGCCTCCCATGGGCTCTCAGGGCACGATTCCCAATCTCCAGGGCAACCGAACCAACTCGACACGGGGCAACAAGTCCGAAGGCAGCACCACGTACGGCGGTCTGGGCGGCAACGGCTCCATGTTTGGCTCTGCCGCTACTGCGGTGACCATGAGTGTTGTTGTTCTCATGTTGTTCTAGAGAGAGCTTCACCCCAAAACTAAAACGTTCTCAAGACTTCAGGGTCTTGTATTTATTTATAGACTAATTAATGCATGATATTATGGTATCCCGATCGTTGTAGACTTTGTATTGTGTTTCTATTGTCTGAGGTATTATCCTCCATAAAAAGGAATACAACCCTGCATCTGGCGGACATTTACATCCTCAGCAGGGCGGTGAGTAAGGTGACGAAGGTGATCGTTGTCTGTGAAGATTAACGTAATGATGGATGAGATCTTCGCCTGACGATGAGCTGAAACTATGTACAGTACTTGTACAACGGTGAAGATCGCCAGAGTTTACAGTCATGTCTTGAAGGCACGGCTGAGAGAGACAGAAGTGATACAAACATGTTCACGACTCCTGCCAAGTTCACCAAATAACGAGGTGAGCATGACTTCATTTGTCAAAAATGACTACGTAGATCTACAGAACAGACAAGAGTGCCTTACAATGTCACACAGTGAAGATTAGGGAGCCTTCTACACTTGATCAGAGAAGCCTTGGGCTTTAGCATCAAATCAGGTTAGTATGAGAAGTATACATAAGAGATAATGAAAATCCCTACATTATGGCATGAGTATATGAGTAGCGAAAATGTAGAGGTTTAGCTGGCGTATTCCCCAAGAGTTTTGATACTGTCAGATGTACCCATCTTTCTAAATCACCTTGATGCCTTATTCCATTGTTACAATAGGTGACTTGAATAGGGAAAGAAACACTGGGGCGCTATTTCACTCTGAACAGATGCTATAGAGGCTATTTAGATTTCACCCAATACATTTCTCCTGTTTCTGAGATATCTATTGATGCTATTACCAGACTCCTTGTCTATTCAATGCTTACATAAGCACACGTCGATCTGGATATTACTAAGCCGAGATGGGGGACATGATGAAAGCCATTCTGAAGCCAGGAAATGACTGAAATCAATAGCGTTCACAACCATACACCAGTTGAATAGCTCCCTAAAAACCCTACAATATTCCCACAAGTAGCTACGGTGCTATTCTTCACCTTTTACGCCATCTCTCTTCTTTCATACCACCAACTACCACATCTCCATACCAAATATACATTTCTATATCACCTGTGATCCTTCTGAACCACAAGAATGCAAGCTGAGCCTGCCAGTGCGTTATCTCATTAACATGACTGAGTAGCACCAATGACTGAGTAACACGAACGACAGAGTAACATAACAGCTCCCCGCTCCTTACAAGTGGAACTTCTTCTTATCCTTATCCATGGCCGACCGATGCTCCCATTCCACCTCTCCTCGAATGCCTCTTTGCAGCCGTCTGAGTCGCAGTGTGAACTGGGGACCCAGCTCCTGCAGACCCACCCGCTCCTCGTTCTTGAACACGTATCTGTGTCTTCGGAAGAAGATCCAGTCTCGCTGGTTATGCAGAGTCACCACCTGACGTCCCACAAACTCCGGTTGCTGGGGGAACATGGACTGGAACAGTCGGCCCACAGTCTTACCCAGCCGTGTGGAGAAGTTGTTGAGAATCAGTTCGGGAATGTGAGTGGTGGAGTTTCCGTGGCCCTTGATCTCCTTGGGCATTTTCAGCGACGAGACCGAAAAGTACATGGTGGGGCCCTCGGGCAGATGAATGAAGGTCAGGCCGTTCACCTTCTTTTTGTCCTCGTTGATCACCACCAGATCAGTGTAGTCTCTCTCGGCGCACATTTTCGCAATCTGCGTCATTGTGAAGTCGCCAACTCGCTTTTTGAACTCGGAGCCGGGGATAATGTCGTACAACAGATCTGCAAAGTCGTAGGCCTGACCTCGAGCCCGCTTTGAAGTGGTGATCAGCACCTTGGGTGGCTTACCCTCCTCAAAGTACTCCTTGAACTCGTCCTCGCCCTCCATCTCCTGGGCAATAGTCTCATCGTAGACCCGCTTGGCCTCGATGGTGTCAGGCACGTTTTCAGCCAGTCGCTTTTCCTTGAGCTCTGGGTTTTTGGCCTCCTCCTTGGCTCTCTCTCTTCGCATCTCATGGCGCTCCTTGTTGAGCTTGTGCTTCATTTCCGCGAACACCTTCTTTCGCTTCTCCTTGTTGGCGATCCGGATATCTCGCTTGACCGTGCCCATTTTGTATTACTGTGGTTGTGTGTGTGGTTCTGATATCGGCCTGAAAATATTGCCAAAATATTGGCGATAAAAAAATCTTGCATGAACTTTATGCAGCTGGTGAAAAGGAGATGGTGGAAGTGATGAAGTGTGACAATAGAAGGGTTGTGAGCTGTAGAGCCGAGGGTTTAGTAGGTTAGTAAGATTTGTTATGTGCCTTTAAAAAAGTGTCACATGTCGCATCATTACCCTCTGTGATATCCGTATTCACCGAACTTGGTGTAGACGGGAACTCCCAACTATCGCTCAACTATATGATCTGAAAGTCAACTATTTTAGTTGAGGACTTAGGACGTGATAACGGGGCAATATATGAGCACAAGATCGCATAATAATTAGTGTCTATGAATAAAGAAATGCAAAGAGAAGGTTCACCAAACTTATTGTTCATATTTATGCACTGAATCCATGCCTATATGGAAATATCGTGAGTTATTGAGTAAGCGAAGAAACGTGATCCTGGCATATTAGAGACACTCTGTGCAATAATAGATACTCTATGACTTTCTACAAATACTCGTGAAACCACTGGACTCAAAACATTCTGCTTTGACACTTTGTTGTCCACTTTACTTGGATTAAGCGATGACTTCCAAGATGGTGATATAGAATCTGCCACAACTCCACGAGTATTCACTCAAAAAGAACAAGAAGTTGATTTTCAAAGCAAGAATTGTGCAAATATAACGGATCTCAAGTCGCTGACCTCTCAACTATCACCTTCATTCACCACTCCTCTTTCTTTCCCCCAACTTCTCCTGCACCCTCAAACATGAAGAATAACAGGACCACCAAAAACACCAACCAAACAGAAACCAGACAACCATTCAGAACACCTTAAAAACACACCTCAAACATATCAAAACCAATTTTTTATTTCTCTCCTCTCTCTCTCTCTCTCAACCCCACTTGCCTCGTATTCGTCAGGGTTAGGGTATACCCAAAGGGTTATATGAAGAAGAGATTGATAGATCAGAAGAAGGAGTATTAAGCGAGGAAAAGGGGAGACAGAAATTGCAAAAATCTGTTTAATGGGTGATTCTGTCCCTGAAAATCGTCTTTTCATCTCGTGACCACCACTCCACTCCTTCACCACCCTTCTGTTCTCCTGTTCTCCTCTCTCCATAAATCAAAGTTTCAAATTTCACCGTTTGGGACAAAAGCCAGATGTACATCACGAGTATTACACTGTGAACAATAGGAAGAAGATAGATACATCACCACACAACACACCATGGCTATCTTGGAAGAAATCGACGATGTGGACAACATGGACTTTGATCCCGCGGAGTTCGATCCCCGGGCGGTGCTCAACGAGGCCACGGCTCATCAGGAGAGCGACGGACGAGGACCCATCAATCTGATTTCCAAAGCCGAACTCGAGAAACGAAAGCAGGCCGAGCTCAAGAAACTGCAGGAACAGCAGCAGAAGCAGCCCCAGGGTCAGGGTCAGCCCCAGGGCAACAACCCCATGGCCGCTTTGCAGCAGATGATGGATCAGATGAACCAGGGAGGAATGCCCCCCAACATGCCCCCTCAGGGAGGTAAGCCTGGCACGCAGGTGTTTGATTCGGAGGAGTTCAAGAACCAGGAGATCCAGGAGTCGGATTTCAAGGACTGGCAAATAGTGTACCCCGTGTACTTTGACAAGAACAGAACGGTGGGCGAGGGTAGACGAGTGCCCCTGGAGCTGGCGGTGGAGAACCCTCTAGGACAGACCATTGCCGAGGCCTGCAAACAGCTCACTCTCCCCTCCATCTACGAGGCGCACAAGACCCACCCCAAGGACTGGGCCAACCCTGGCCGAGTCAGAGTGCAGCTCAAGGACGATCCTGCTCTGGGTCTCCCCCCTCACAGTGTCAAGAACAAGCGTCATCTGTTCAGACTCATTGCTCAGTACATGAAGGAGCACCCCACCAAGGAGGTGACGCCCTACCAGGGCCCCGTGTTCCAGAAGATCAGCCAGACCAACCCCGAGTTCCCCTGGAACCAGAAGAACCTGCCTCCCAAGCCACAGTATCCCCGAGGCTGGAAGATGCCCGAGGTGCTGCCCATTCTGTCGCCTGCGCTGTCCCACGGCGAGGCCAACAACGACATGATGGAGCAGATGGCAAATCAGTTCATGCCCAAGATCCCCGAGGCTCCCCCACAGCAAAAGGTCAAGAAGATGAAGGTCAGAGTTGGAAGATAGTATATATAGTAATGAGGATGATGTGGTTTAAGAAAGGTGGAAGTGGAAGTATGGTAAAAGGGTAAAACGAGATGATCTTGGTATCATGAAGTGTAGTACCGGTACTTGTAGAAGTTTTAGTAGTTTAGGGGAAAGAGGTATTCAGAACAGGTTCTTACTGTTAGAATGATAGTAATTACAGGAGTGGAATGTTAGTATGAGAATAGGAATGGAAGCGGGTTGATGGAGTGAATGTGAAGATTTGAGTAGACATGGAAAGCATATAGATAAGGATAGAGACACCATTGGATATGACAATGAGTACATCTGTAACCAATGACTTTAGATAGATCAATCCTATAATACACACTGCTTCTACTACACAGATACCCGTCTTCTACAACTACTGCTCAACTCCATAAACATCTATTTCTACTCCTTGGGAGAGTACTGATCTCGGTACTGCTCAATCTTTTTCTTCTCGTCCTCGGTCAGAATGCCGTCGGTGTACTGAATGACGTCATTGAGGTTGAAAATGTTGAGCACAGGCACGTTGTAAGTCTGGGACACCACCTGCACGGCAGACTTGGGCGAATCAACCGTGGTTTCCTGTCGATCAAGGGCAATAACGACAGCAGAGACAGTACCTCCGTTAGCGTCAATAATAGAGAAAGCCTCCTTGATAGCAGTTCCGGCGGTGATCACGTCGTCGATGATCAGCACCTTCTTGCCCTTGAGAGAAGCTCCCACAATGTTTCCTCCTTCTCCGTGGTCCTTGGCCTCCTTTCGGTTGAAAGCGTACTCCTTGGTAGCGTATTTTTCGCCGCCCAATTCGGCAATTTTGGCAGCAGTCACGGCAGCCAGAGGGATGCCCTTGTATGCGGGTCCGAAAATGACGTCAAACTCGACGCCAGAGTTGATAATCACCTGGGCAAAGGAGGCTCCAACAGTAGAGAGAGCGACTCCGGTGTTAAACAGACCGAGGTTGAAAAAGTAGGGCGAGGTTCGGCCCGACTTGAGGGTGAACGAGCCAAACTTGAGAGCCTCGTACTTGGTAGCCAGATCCAGAAAGTCCTTCTTGTAAGCCTGCATGGTGATAATTAATTGGAAGATAAGAATCAAGCTCGATGTTGAGGTAAGTTTTTTTTAGAGTTGCCAAGATGGAGATATGGAGATAGATGGGGGAGGTGATGGGGATGGAAAAAGACAGATTATGACATGGTGTTAGTCTGAGTAGATTTAGCGAGTGTGGTTAGGTAGGTCTATGTCTTTTTTGTGTCTCTTGAGTGTCCCAAGCTCCCATTTGAGAGACATGTTCTGTCACTCCATTTACTTGACATTACTCTTTGTTCCCAAGTATATACTTGAGATCACCATGAACAAAACTACACAACACCCTTTGAAATGCCAAACATGGTCCAAATTCCGCAGAAAAATCCACAGACCACTTTTAATTCAGCTCAAAAATCAACCCACACAAGTCACGTGACTCCATCTTCTCTCACCACCCCACAATGACTCCCTCTTTTATCTCCCCTCTTGAGCTAGAGTTCATGCACGATCCACACTACACTTCTCCATATCACCACAACATGCCGACGGAGGAACAGCTGCTCAGAATCACGGAATCGCTGCGAGAAGTCACGCGGAAAGCGGATTCCGCACCCACAACGCCCACAAAACACTCGCCGAAAAATTCGCCGCTCAAAACAGCCACACCAAACAGGTTTAGTAACGCTTCTTCCACAAGTGCCGGAAAAGTGACTAAACAGAGACCTTCTCTGATGGAAAGAATCAGACAGGTGAAGGAGAAGGACTATAGACGTGCTACATTGGCTGCGACCCCAGAAACCACTCCTGCTGCTTCCACTGCTTCAGCTACTCCTGCTACATATACTCCATGGTCCAAGGAAGACTTTCTAGACAGAGTGTCGACTTACACGTACCAAAAGTACACTGTTGACACGTCATTATACCCCAAATTGAGTCCTTACAACGTGGCTCGTTATGGATGGAAATGCACAGGCTCCAATATGCTCCAATGTGTCAGTTGTGGCAGTTACCTGGCTGTTGTTTGTGGAGAAGATGCAGATGAGGGAACTATCAAGATTGTTCAGGAGAAATATATGGGATTGATCACTCAGAATCATTCCAGCAGGTGTCTGTGGAAGAACAAGCCTTGCTCTGAGAGTTTGGGGTCGATTACGGGTAATCTAGGTCAGTTGAGGAGAGATCTAGGAGGAAAGATTGAGGTTCCTGAAGATGTGGAGGTAGAGGTGGATGGTAAAGGTGTGGATGAGTTTGCGAAAGAGCTGGTTGCGGAGGTCGAAGCTACAGAGAACAAAGAGAATAATCACAATGGGTCAAATGGTGATACTCAAAATGAGTCAACTTATGAAAAAGTTGATCTTACAGAGACAGAAGTCACTAAATCCACAGACTCAGCAACTTCTGCATTAACACCATCTGAAGTCTCTAGAATCATCCTGGCTGCTGGATGGAGACCTTCCCACAACATGTTCAAATGCCACTACTGCTCAAGAATGGTCAAACCGACAGAAAAGTTCGATATCGTGTGTGAACACAGAGACTGGTGTCCCTACGTGGTGGAAAAAGACGGTGGTAAACCCGCTTGGTGGAAGGTGCTGGTTAAACCTACCAAAGAGTCCTCAAAGAAACGTCTCTCCAATATCAGAGAGGTGTACTTTGGTGTATAACAGATTAGATGAATGTATTTATTGTATTAAAGGGGTGAATTGTACCACAATGAGCCGATGAACCACTGACTTCATAGCGTATCGTAATTTCCATTAGTTCCCATGTCAATTTTTGACAAGCTATTCATAGCATTTCATATGTTAACATGACACCATAACAACACAATAATGAACGCCTCCAGAACCCCATAATGACACAAAAACACTCAGAACCACTTTACAAGCTCTCCTCAACCGTCATATTTGTTGGAAACTCCCAAATTCCCCATATTTTCGCCTGTATTAGTCATCAAATCTCACCTTTGCTACGCCAAAAACACGCGAGGTTCACCAAGTCCGATATAGTGTAGGGGCTATCACATCACGCTCTCATGTTGAGAACCGTGGAGACCGGGGTTCGATTCCCCGTATCGGAGTGTGCAGCTGAGGAGCTGTTCCTTTTTGTCCCTTTTTTTTGCTCTTCAATGTCCTGTATTGGTATCAACCATTTCTACAAGATGACTAAGCATGACTAAGCATCAAGAAACGACTCATAATGCCTTCATTTTCCAAGCAGTGCTTCACTACAACCCTATCACTTCATAATCATCATTCGTTACTATATACATGTCTACTCGAGAACGGTCCACTTGTTCTTGTCCATGGTCTCGTATCCGGGACCCAGAGCGGCCACAGAGTACTCCTTGGGGTCCACGAGGTACTGCTCGGCCACCCGCTTGACGTCATCGACAGCCACGTCCAGCAGCTGTTGTCGTCGCTTCTCTCGCTGCTCGTAGGTGAGTCCGTTGGCGTAGAGAGCCATTCCTTCGGATTTGACGGAAATGGGGGCGTCAATTCGCTGGAAAAGCGACAGTTTGGCCTCCTGGAGGTCAGATCCGGTCCAGTCCTTCTTCACAGACCACTTTCCGGCCTCCTGGCACGTCTGGAGCGTTCGTTCCAGGTTGGGGTCTCTGTAGGAGTAGTATGAGAAGAAGCCGTCCGTGGGGTTGTAGGAAGCTCCTCCTCCGTAAGCACCGCCCTTTTCTCGAATCTCTCGATGCAGGTGTTTGTGGGTCAGCATGTTGGCGAGCACCTGAAGGGGAGCTCCATCAGCATGAGTGTAAGGCACACCGGGGATGGCAATACCGGCGTAGTTGACCTGGAACGGCAGCTTGAAGAGAGTGTTTGTGGGGGTTGCCATGGGGATAGACAGCGACGAGGTCTTGAAGGGCGACTCGGTGGTCTTGAACGAATCGGCAAACTTTCGCACCAGTTCGTCGTTCTTGGTCTGCATGTCCTGGCCACAGGTGACAGCAAATCGCTGAGATCGAGTGAGGGCAAACTTGGCAATCTCCTGCAGTTTGGGGATCACCTCGTCAACCAGCTCCTTCTCGGACTTGGCAGCAAGCTCAGACAGGAATCGAACCTGCGCCACACCACCCAAAATATCGTCAATCTTCTTGACAGGCGAGATATCAGAGGCAGCTCTCAGCATGGCAAACGAGTGGCCAGACTGAGCAAGGGCGTTGGACAGATTGGCGGTCGAGGCGGCAATCATCGTCTTGAGCTTCTCCACGTTGGTGAAGTCTGTGTTTCGAAGCAGCTCCTGGAACAGCCCAAACATGGTCTCCACGTTCTTGTCGAGAGCAACGCCGTCCATGGCAAAGTTGAGCTGAGAAGAAGGCAGCGAAAGAGGAGAAGAAGAGCACGAAACGGAGAAATCGAGTCCTCCAGTCTTCAGCTTGATCTCATCTTCCAGCTGACCCATAGTCTTCTCCTTGGTTCCCAGGAACGTCAGAGAAGAGGTAAACAGGGGAAGGAAGGGGTAGTACTCATGGGGAAGTCCCTCCAGAGAGGAGATGGAGTGGAAGTAAGTCAGACCGTTGGTAGGAGCAAGTCGCCACTGAATAGGGTAGGGGTTCTTGGTATGTTCCAGGGCAACTCGGGTTTTGCTTCTGGGGATGTCAGACACATTCAGAGTGGGCAGACAGTCGAGGTTCTCGGGCTCCTCCTGCATCTTCTCGAGGTTGACACCGGTCTCGAAAATCTCCTCCTTGTCCGATTCAGTCAGCTTGGACAGCTTGCCAGCCAGAATCTCGTCCTCCTTCTTCTGCACATTCTTCTCGTAGTCGGGGTTGGGGTTCATCTGGAAGTGGAAGTACTTGTTGTCGAGCAGGTACCGCTTCATCACCTTCTGCAGGAACTCGGGGTCGGTCTCCATGTCCTTGTTGAACTTGCCAAGCACAGAGTTCCACTCCAGGGCCTCCAGAGGGTCCACGTGGTTGAACCAGCCCGGAAGCACGCCGTTCATAAGCGCCATTCCGAACTTGGCGTTCTGGTCCTTTCGAGCCAGCTCAGTCTGGTGCAAAAGACCGTCGATTCGGCCCTTATCGAAGCCCTCAGCAACAGCAGTCTTGATAGTGTCGAGAATGACAGTCTCGACCTTGGCAAGATCGCCCTCAGTGACGCCCTGGAGACCCACAGAGAAAATGTTGGCTCCAGGAGCACTATCGAGACCAGTGTTGGGGGAATACGAAGATCCAAGACCGGAATCAATCAGTTTCTGGTGAAGGGGAGAAGAGTGGCCGTCAATGAGCAGAGAAGAAATGATCTTGACGCAGAAAGACTCGTAAATGTCCTTAGGAGAACCCATCAACCAAGACATGCTCATCTTGTGCTGCTTGGAAGTGTCCAGCAGAGTGTCAATGGGACCCTCCTCGACGATTCGGGTGTTTTCCGAGGCGCTGGAGAACTCGAGAGGGAGTCTCTCGGAGTTGCCAGGAGTCTTTGAGATTTCGCAGTTTTCAAACTTGGCGTTGAGAGCTTCCAGATGGTCAGCAACAGAGATATCGCCGTAAGAGAACGTCTTGGCGTTGCTGGGGTTGTAGTGATCAGCATGGAACTTCTTGAGACCCTCGTAGGTCAGCTCGGGAATCACAAGAGGGTCTCCTCCAGAGTTGTTCAGACTGGGGTAGATCTTCTCCAGGTACCGAATGTAGAAGGCGTAGGCGGCGTTGGACATCTGGCCCTTCATTTCGTTGAACACCACGCCCTTGAGGATGATGGGGCTCTTTTTGTCCTTGGAGTCTTCGTTTTCCAGTCTCCATCCTTCCTGGGAAAAGTCGAGCTCTCGAAGCAGAGGCTTGAGGGTAGCATCGAGGTACACGTCTCGCAGATTCTTCATGTCCGTAGCGTTGGTAGTGGCAAACGGATAAAAGGTGTAGTCCTGAGCAGTCATGGCGTTCATGAAGTTGGCCAGCGATCTGTTGAGCATCTTGAAGAAGGGATCTCGCACCTGGTACTTTTCCGATCCACACAGCGTGGTGTGCTCCAAAATATGAGGCACACCCGTTCGATCGGGCGGGTTGGTCTTGAAGCCGATGGAAAAGACGTTATTGGAGTCATCTCGAGCAATATGGAGATGCTGGGCTCCAGTGGAGTGCTCTAACAGAGTAGCCTGCAGATCAAACTCGGGGATTTCTTTGGTTCTAAGAACATTGAAGCCGTGGATCTTGTCGCCAACAGAGAGAGTGGGGGCGGCGGAGGTGGCGAAACGGCGGGCCGTGGAAAAAGCCGGTTTTTGAAACGACTTGAGACGTAACATGGTGAGGAGAGAGAGTTCGATGCAGGTCTCGATTTTAGATAAAAGACTGAACAACTCTAAATGATTTGTCATGAGCACGAGGGGGTGAATATTCGGGGTGAGAACCGAGCGATTTCGATTTTAAAACAAGGGTTGGAATGCTGGAGAAGAGACGGTCACGTGACTATAATTACTGCAGCGATTCATTCTCTACAGTGTCCTCTGAAGTTCTTCCGGATCAATAGCCGACTTTTCCTCGATGCGGGGAATAGGGTAGGGGGAGAGATCGTGAGGTGGCAAGACAAGCGTGTGATTAGTCATTAGCGGCGGGGGTCGCGTGAGCAGTCACGTGACAAAAGGGGAATAGTCACGTGACCAGACATTGATTCGTTGACGGAAAAAATGACTTGATCTGGAGCCTCCATAGTTCTAAAGACGCTTCTAGAGGTGCATAATTAGGTTGTAAAAAAGAAGAGGTCTAGAATGCTGGTGGAAGGTGAGGTAGAGAAGGTCAACGTATTGGGTCGATTAGTAAGGCGATTGAGTAGATATTTATATCATTGGAGTCAGTGTAACAGCAGCATTCGATTGGTGTAGTTAGCTAAGCAATAGGACCATTATTGGGGCGGTAAGTGGCGACTTCTTTTAAACAGCTTAACCAATGTGAATGTGTATAGAGGCTGTACCTGTAGCTTACTAAGAAATAACGGCCCTTGGAAGCCCACGACCTTGGAAGCCCACAACGTTCCTTGGAAGCTCACGACGGTGCTTGAAGCTCACTAACCACTTGTCTTCTACATTACATCACTATCATCTGTCGGAATCAGCATACTCCCGTGAAAATGTGGACCTTGCATTTCCAGGGCCTGGACTGTTTCGGTGGGCTTTTGGATCGCAATCTCGCCACCAGACTTTGGTTTGCACCACCGTTTGTAGACCTGCACTGGTTATGGGAAGAAGCAGCGGGTTCTGTTATGTGGTGTGTAAAGTGAGGTTTGATATTGGGATATTGTGATTATTAAGGTGGGATTCTTAAAGTGGGATTCTTAAAGTGAGAGCTTATGAGTGAAAGAAGAGAGAGAGATACTTGTAGTCAGTTTGAAGTACTTGTACTTGTACTTGCAGCGATATGGGTGGCTTTCGGTAGAATATATAAAACAATACTGTGCATTCCCACGTGACCACCTTTCTCATTTGGTCACATGACTTCTCCCTTTCAGGCTAATTACCTCTTGGTACGCGTTTCAATTAAGCTCTTGGGACGCGTCGTGAAGGCTGGATGGCGAAACCTCCTTTCTTTCTTCTCCAACACCATGGACAGTTCTCCGATCCGACTGATGAGTGCCAGCGAGCAGAATTCCGCCTGCGACAAGCCAAATGTGGCTTCCGACAAGCCCGCGGACAAGTCTGTGTGCCATACATCCTCCATTTCCACTCCTGAGCCGTCTCCCAAGCGACGAAAGATTTCAGCTGAAGAAAAGGAAAAGATGCGACTTGAGAAGGAGCTGGTCAAGAAGCAGAAGGAAGAGGAGCGGGAGCTGATCCGCAAGCAAAAGGAGGAGGAGAAACGGCAGCGAGAAGAGGAGAAGGAGCAGCTGAAGAAGCAGAAAGAGGAGGAGAAGGAGCAGCTTCGAAAGCAGAAGGAAGAGGAGAAACGACGAAAGGAAGAGGAGAAAAAGCGAGTTGCCGAGGAGAAGGAGGCCGAGAAGGCCAAAATTGCCGAGGAAAAGGAGGCCAAACGGCTGGAAAAGGAGGCCGAGCTGAAAAAGAAGGAGCAGGAACAGACCAGAATCATGTCTTTTTTCAACAAGAAAACCAAGAAGAAGAGCAAGAAGGTTGAAGTTGACAGTGAACAGACTCTCGACTTTGACAAGGATTTCTTGCCCTTCCATATCAAAGACTCAGTTACCATGGCTGATACTTGTTCTGAATCACATGATCTGATTGACCAAGATCCCGTTGATTGGCTCAGTAGTCTGAACATTAGTGGTAATGAAGTCAAGGAGGAAGTCTCGCCTGTTCCCGCCAAAACCATCATTACTCACATCCAAACTGCTGCTACTTTGGGACTCAATCCTGACGTCTACAACGGAACTCCTTCTGACACTCTTGTCAACGCTCTTCCTAGAAGATACCTCCAGTTTTATGGAGACGAAAGACCCGCATATCTCGGAACGTACTCCAAGACGTGCTCCACAGACCTCTTCCAAAACCCTCTGTTCCAGGTGCCTGGTCTAGACTACGAGTATGACAGTGAAGCTGACTGGGAGGATGAAGGAGAAGATGTTGAAGACGACGAGATGAGTGGAGACGAGGAGATGGACGATGACGAAATGGCGGACTTTGTGTGCTCCGACGATGCCAAGAGTCCCTCCACAGTCACTGCAAAGGTCCCTACAGCCCAGGAACCCGTCATTGTCTGGGGATGCACTGATATGGTTGGTATGGCATTTGGAGGGTTGATTGCAGACGGAGGTATTGATCCGTTCAAAGATTATTGGACTGTGAAGAAGCCTGTTGAAGTTCCTCCTGTTCCTTGTTCAATCGGCTCTTCTACCTCTCCTTCCACAGCTTCTTCCTCCAAACCCGATCTAAGTCCTTTTGCCGTTCTTTCCAAGACGTTATCTTCTTCTCCAGCCGTTGCATCTGCCGTCAAACAGAATCTTGCGGCTGCTAAACCCCAGAAGCTCATCGATGGAGACGATCTGAAAGCTCTTCTTCAACGAGTCAACGGATCAGACGATAACAAGACTCTGCTCACAGAACTGCTTTGTAAGCAGTACCCTCAGTACACCCGAAAGATGGTCACTGCGACGATCCAGCATTACGCCGAGCGACAGGGCTCCAAGAGCGATAAGCGGTGGGTTTTGAAGAATGTCTAGATACAACCTATCTTGAGTATTGTAATGAATAATGATGACTATGAACATGACCCCAGCAAGACAATGGACGTTTAGTAATAAGGCTGGCGAATATATGTTCGTGTTCTCACTTATTATATAGCACGTGGCACGGGCTGTATTATTGTACCATTGTACTTGTAGACTTGTATTTTCTTATTATGACAGGGCTGTCTTACTGTAACTAACACTCAAAGAAGGTGTCACGATTTGAACACATATTTGAGTGCTACATTGAATCACGTGACCGTCAAAACCGGCTCATATCGCTCCGCTTTTGGTATCCCTTCCTCATCTCCTTACTATCCGTACTTGTACTCAATGTAACACTCGTTCAACCCCGTAGCCGTGAACCCAGTTTAGCTCAGATCAATGTCTCTTCGATGGCTCCTGTGAAACTAGCTCCAGCCTAATAAACTCTTAGCTTACATTGGGCAAATGACAGGAGCGATAGATGCCGCGATAGGCAGATCGGCAGTGGCAGAGTTTCGCCGAAACAAGCGTTGCAGAAGCGTATTTCGAAGATGTGCAAATTTCTCTGAGGGAGAAAAGAGTGGGGGTCAAGGCGGTGGTTTGGGGTGTGTTGTGGTGTGTTCGTTTTCATTAGTCTACGATAATCTCTCGATGCCAAGATGTGCCAAGATAAGCTACTTGTACTTGTAGGTACAGTACAAATACTGACAGCTCGGCGCATCAAATCTCCCCCACCCTTCGATGCGGTGTAAATTAGGCCGTCCATGTGTCCAATGTTTCGATGTAGCGTTTCAGCTGAGAATGAAAAACACTGGGATCTTTTTCCTCTTTTAGGTCTTCGATAAGGGTGCCGAGGTGGGGTTGATAAGTACGGAGTACGAGTAGATGGGTGAAATTTGAGGATATGAATAGTGCTATTAAGTGAGCACATCAACTAATAGTTGAATAACTCCTGCTCAACTCCAATCTCTTCCTGGAGTTCTTATAATAGTACTACGGATACTGAGTAGTATGTACGGATAGCTCCCCAGTCCGAATAAGTTGTCCAACTTGAGAACAGAAAAAACAAAATTGCTGCGCAATTCCAGTTTTTTCCTACTTGTAGTGAGTCTCTACAATACAGTCGAACGAAACAAACTGCTTCGCAGTCCAGTTTCCTTCTACGATCTCATACAACAATTAATCAATTACTTTTGGACGTCTTTCGACAATAAATAATGTCGTTTGCACGACACATCATCTAACACTCCCCTTGATTAAGCCCACTTGGCCAGCAGGGCCATGAGACCGGATCCAGCGCACATCCAGGCAAAGGCCCAGAAGATTCGCCAGTTGTTGGCGTGCTTGAACTCGGACGAAAACAGAAACTCGTGGGCCATGAGCTCGACCAGACCGGTGTAGAGCAGAATTCCGGACGAGACAGAGTCAAAGATACCGTTGGTGATAGAGGCAGTCATTCCTCCGGGAGGGTAGGTCTTTCGCACTCCGAGACCAATGGCAATGGCAATGGGGGTGGTGAAGCCGAAAGCCAGACCCAGGATCCAGGGGGTCCACACCTTGTTCTTGGGCCAGGGGGCGGTGGCCAGACGGGTGCCCAGACCGAAACCCTCAAACATCTGGTGGAAAACCAGCACAATGTACAGGTCCTTGAACTCGTCTCCGGACACGGCCAGGGTCAGACCGATGAAGACGGAGTGGAAAATGATACCGAATTCCAGCACGAAGATGGAAATCAGCTGCGCAGAGTAGGTCTCCAGACCCATGTCGTTCTCGAGATCCACGTCCTGGGGGTCGGTGTGCTCCTCGCAGTGTCCGTAGTGGTCGCTGGGGGTCAGGGGATCGTGGTTAGCAATGGGGTTGGGCATGGAGATGGGCACCGAAGAGGGCTCTCCATGTTTTTCGTTCTCCTTGACAATTTCGTCGGAGGAGTGCTCGTCATGAGTATGGTCGTCGTGGCTGTGGACTCCAGCGGCCTCCACGTCCTTGGAAGACGCCAGGCCAACGGGTCCGTGGCTATGGCCCTGGTGTCCAAACATGTTGAAGCAGACGAGCTCCACGCCAAACATGAAGAAGACCATGAACAGACAGATACCAAAGGCATAGGGGTAGTCGTTCCAGTGGCCCAGACAGGGCTGCGAGAGCGCCTCGTTGGCAGGCTGCAGCAGATGGAGCAGAGAGGTAGCAATGATGACACCGGATCCAAAGTACTTGGCGCAGAAGAAAAACACGGGAGGGACCTTGATCTGCGAGTACTTGGAACAAAGAACGGGGAAGAGCGCTCCAAAGGTACCGCAGATGAGAATCACAAAGATGGACGAGATTCGGGCGCCCATTCGGCCGTCGTACTCGTTGCCAGAGTCACACACCACGGGAGCGGCATCGGCGTCGCCGTCTCGGGTCAGCAATCTGACCAATTGATCGGTGATTTCGGGAGACATTAGTGAGATTTGTCGAAGTTGTTCGATTCGAGATGCCAAGTGCCAAGCCCGGATATGAAGAGATATTTATCTGGATGTCTGACCTGTCTCTGCGAGATGGAGGGCGAACAAGCACGTCTGAAGGCTGTCTTTGTCTGGCGCTCTGCTCTTGCAGTAGGTTGTAGCTTGAACCGTAGGGGTTATGCTTACACGGTGCAATTCCAGACAACCGTCAAAGTGAAAAGTGGAAATATTTTTTTTTTTCCAATCTGAATTTGGCCCTCTCTTTGTAGAAAACCCGCGGGCGCAATAGGGAAAAAAAGCAAACTAGTCTGCTATACTCCAATCATCAGCCATACACCAGCTTTCTTGGCAAAACTCTGTCCAGGCTCCACACGGCTACCGCACTAAAACTGCCTAGTGTCCCAAACCAAACTGTCTTCTTTTTTTTTTTTCTCGCTCTCGAGAACCTCCAAGGTGCTCGTTAATCTGAACGTTAACGTTATTCCAAACTTTGATGGGATGTCATCGATGAGACGTCTGTGGAGATGTCTGTGATATCGTAGATGTCGAATACTGAACAGGTACTTTTGTCAGATTTTCATCTATAGAAAAACGCACCTATAGATATCGCTATCGCCTTAGCACGCGTATACGAGGCCTCAGGTGGCACCAACTATGAGCGTAGCATTAGCTCCACCCTATACTACTCTCTGTGAAGCGCGCTACCGCAAGGGCTAGTCAATAGGCGCATAGAAGAGAGCTATTGGTGCGGGAAAAGCCTCTGAGGGGGCATAAGCGAGTCTGCAGAGTGCACCAGGCGAAAAATCCAGCGATTTCAGAGTATTTTTCACCCCCATCGAACCACTCCAACTGACATACTCCACCACCAGCCTTCAACCATCAAGGTGCACGTCTCAACTTTATGTTAGGTGGGTAGCTCGACGACAATGGAGCCGCTTATCCGGACACTGCTATTACACATCCTGAATACTGGCGATTTCGGGGTCTATGGGGGGTCTAAGGTCAAGCTTGAAAAAATCTTGGCGTAACGGTCCATTTGATAAGTCGGCATAAAAATCAGACAAAGACCAGATCCGAGGCATAGTGAAACATGTAAACTGTATGACGGTAGAAAAGTCGACTATTCGAGGGGTACAGCAACACAGTCAAACTGAGCCACACTGAGCCACACTGACCCTGAGTGAGCCTCGGCAACCGACACGGATTTCGCCTTACACCGTCAACAACCACTCCTCCTATAGCTCACATCTACCATAGCTCTAGAGCCCCGCCAAGACTAGCCCCATAACTTAGGGGAGTTTAGCGTGCAATACGGACGGCTCTGATCGTCGAGCGTATTTGATCGTCTGATGAGCTGTCTTAGATTCGAAATTAGTTCCAAAAGGCGAGCTTGAACACCTTCGGGCACCTATACGTAGACTTTTGGATGTGTGGTGTCCATGCAACGACGCCGGACGGCAGGATCATATGTCTCTGTAAGCCAATGGCAACCAACGCGTTCAAGACAAGACAGAAATCACCCTTGTACTCCAAACAACGAAACCAGCAACAATTCCATGTCCCCACCTCATCCCCTGTCACTGTCTACATCAATACAGAAGCTTTTCCAGACCTACAATAGGTCGAACGACACCTATCGACACTTATGCATATCGTCATGCAACCGCGGAGTCCGTGATATCCCTGTATTCCATCGTCTGTTTTCTCGTTTCAACTGCTGACACAATACTGTCTTTAACGGCGTACTCTAATCACCTCTTTTCCACGTGTATTCGTCTCACATCACGTTGTCGTCTCGTATAAACACACACCTAAAAGATTATGGGTCCAGATTACCTACAGCTCCCTGTATACATACACTAGCTCAACTCTGGAAAAGACGGTTGAGCATTTCGGAAATGGTGGACTTCTGCATCCCAAACCTCTGCCAACTGTACAGCTATAGCTCAACTGTATGGGAAAATTTCTCGTCCAAACATCGCGGTGGAGCGCTCAAAACGGAAGGTGTACGAGCAAACACAGAGGGGCCTTGAGTTTGAAACCGTGGAAGTCGGTAGCGTCAATCTAGAAGAGTGTTGAATTACTGTAATCGTTTCTCGGTTTGAAAAATTCTCCATCTCCGAGCAGGAAACATGGAAGTGGTGAAGGTGTGTGTGTATAGCAACATTGAGCTACATGGAGTTGAGAGTCTAGACGGACGGGCTTTTCCGAACAAACTGAGACCATCGTGACGATTTTCAAAGGCCTCTTTGTCAACTTGTGCCGTATACCGTATAGGATGCACCTACTCGTACTTGTATGTATTATCGTCGTCTTTTACTGTCTTTCAATACTGCAAATAGCCAATGACCAAAGACTGGATCTCTCTGCCTGACACATGCCTGCTTGTCGAATGCTCGAATGCTGCGAGATACTGCCAATTACCTACAAGGTGAAAGGCAACAAAGAAAGACCCACTTGTCAGATGATGGTTGCCTCACTATATCGGCGTATATATACGGTTCCTCTGATAGTGTTAAGCTGCTGAACAGACAAGTATCCGAGGTCATGTGATTGATGATCTAGATCGGGAGATTTCTGTGATGATTCTGATTACAGCGACTACTGCAGATTATTCCAGATACGATGCTCAAAAGTTGAAACAGAGGCATCTACTGTAGATAGAGAAAAGAACGCTTGAGAATATCGAAGAGCTTCGAACCATTCTTAAAACATCGAGCTTTGTCTGTTAGCTACAAGTAGTCTCAACATGTTTGCTTGTACTTCAAACAAACTATAGCTCATGGTGTTGTCGAAAGCGTTTCCAAAGAGAAGAAACAGCTCGGAGATGAAAAATTGATACCCGAGAAATATTTCAGCTCCGGAGAATAAGATGGTGAAGTTGGGGGTCTATTTGGGCTTCACGTAATGATTCTATGTCAGATAATTGTGGTTTGAGGGTGTCGTCGAACTATACACCACCAACAGAGACCCAACTGTACTAATAAATGGACGAGAAGTTCATAAAGGTGACAAGGAGTTCTCAAGGATCGGTCCAATCTACTTTTTGTGCCATTAACATCTCTATTCCTAAGTACAGACGTCATTCGTGGTGGGTGATTACATAATCCACTCTAATTATCATCATGATGAGTAACCATCCAAAAGATGTCTTCCATTGAATGAAAAGTACGAAGAGTAAAAGGACATATAGAGCCGATTTTTGTCTTCATGTTAAGATGTATTACTGACATTATTGACCCTTTTTGATCTCCAAAATACAGCAGACATTCCAGCTCCAAAAGAGACACGAAAAGAGATGTACCACTGGAAAGAGGAGATGTTTTTGAGTATTTTGATACGTTAAAATCTATACTTCCGCCTTTTGTTGACAACTTGCAACGAATATATCTCCTCTAACCCCGACGTACCTAATAAGCTCTTTACTGCGCCTGTCATATTTCCGAGATGAAACACTCATTCCGAGAATAAGGGAGTGAACAGGACACTACAACAGAGCATTAAATGAGTCAAAAATTATCGGAAAAGACATAGACCTATTAAATCAGCACCAACAATCATTACTAAGCAACCAAAACGTCAATATATGTATCCACCCCTCCCATGGCAAACCCCTCAGGTCCATTAGGGTTAGGGTAGGAACATGCATAGTGCTCTGCATATCTACGTGTAACTCCATACACTAACATCTCCAACCGTTGACCATCAGGGCGGGTACCACGTTTCAAAAGTGAGTAAGACGGTGGAAAAGTGGGCGAGAGAGCTGCCATCGAGAGGAGGGATCTGATTTATCGTCGATTGCTACATTGCTTATGTCATTTACCACCTTGAAAGACGAGTCAAAATGTCGCGATGAGATGAGAAAGATATGAGAGTGAATTGACAGTGTGCGGTTTACAGGTGGTGTGAATCGAATAAAACGCTCGGAATCAATTCGATTGCCGAGCCGGAGGATACTGTGATTGTTGGAAGATGTTCTTTTGCATCTCAGCAACTGAGATCAATGTCATGTTGATGAGATATGACTTGATCGATGATTGTGACACAACTGCAACATTGTTGTGGGGATATTCAAAGGTTGTCCGTTCGAGACCTATGGCATCTCACTTATTTGTTGTCCTCGTTTCTAACACAGTGCCCCCCAACTCCCTAGCTAAACAATACGATGCTGACAAGGAGCGGCTCATCAAGTCGTGCTTTTCCAAAGTCGACCAGACCGGCCAGCTTCTCGAATCATACATTACCCATGTGCGAGTCACCGAAGACTCCCACTATCCCTCTGCCAGACCTCCTCCAGACTCTCCCGCTGCCAACAAAAAGCCTCGAGTGATCATCATTGCTGTGCGAAAGAGCGGACGTGTGCGGATGCACAAGGCGCGAGAAAACGCCAATGGCACGTTTCAGATTGGAAAAACGTGGAACTTGGACGACCTGACGTCGGTTGAAAACGATCTCCAGGTCCCCAGTGGTTTCACCATGCATCTTGGTAAACCCTACTACTGGATGACTGGTTCGCCTAAAGAGAAGACCGTTTTTGTGAGCTCGGCGATCCGAATCTACCGAAAGTACCGTAACGGTGCCGTTCCCACCATGATTGGATGGGACGCTTCTATTGGATCGCCCATGGTGGGCCAGAGTCCAAAGTTCAAGAGTGGAGGACAGGCACAGGGAGGAGCACATGGAAGCCCGGGTCACGGAAGCCACGGTAGTCCCGGCAACGTGGGAACTCCCCCCATGGCTGGTCAGTCTCCTTTGCATCCAGGACAGTCTCCTTTACAACCTGGCCAAAGTATGCCTTTGCAGCCTGGGCAGAGTCAGCCGATCAAGGCCGGTGGACACGCCGGTAGTCCTGCAAACGCCGGATTTGCTGGTTCTCCTGGAAGTGCTGGGTTTGCCGGTAGTCCCAGTAACGCTGCTGGTTATGCTGGTAGCCCCAGTAAAGCCAGTCCCTACAAGCATGCCCGAGGCCGGTCGACGGCTTCTGTCAGTTCGGCCGTTTCCATCGGTTCAGCTTCGTCAGCTGGAAACTCCATTCCTGGCCATGGTCGTCGAACCTCTGTCATCTCCATCAACGACTCTCCTGCTCCTCAGTCGCCAGCTCGAGCTTCGGGCGGTATCACCACTTCACAGTCCGCCCACAATGTGCGATCTATGGTTGATCCTGAGCCTGGACAGAGCGGCATGTCTCAGAGCAAGTCACTGGGTAACGTGGCTGCTGCTGCCGAACCCCTTCCCAAGCTGGACGACCATCTCCTTGAACAGCAACGTCAAGCTGAACAGCAACAGCGACGTGAGCAGCAGCTTCAGGCCGAGCTCAGAGCTGAGAGAGAGGCAGAGCAGCGGTTGGAGCAACAGAGACAGGCTGAGAGACAGGAACAGCAGAGACTCGCGGAACAACAGCGACAAGCCGAGCAACAGAGAGCCGAACAGCAACGGCTCGAGCAGCAAAAGCAGGCCGAACTCGAGCACCAGCATCGACTCGAGCTCGACAGGCAGGAACGAGAACGACAGGAGAAGGCCCGTCTTGATCTCCAGCGTCAGGAACGAGAGCGACAGGAACGAGAACGGAAACACAGTGTCAGTCAGGCTGCTGCTGCTGCCTCTGCCGCTGCCGCCGCTTCTGCCGCTGTTGCTGCTGCTGTTTCTACCACCCCTGGTCGAAAGTCGTCCGTTGCTGACTTTTCTGCTGCTGCTACTCCCGCTCGAAAGTCTGCTGACGTCATCACCATCGAAGACAGCCCCTCTCCTCCTACAGCTGCTGCTCTGGAGAACAGACAGCCTACCATTCCCGTCATTTCCGTAGACGACGATGTGGTCAATGTAGATGAGGACGATTTCGACATGGACTCTCCTAATCCTGCTCCTATTGCTCCTGTCGTCCCTCAGGCTCTTGCTCACAACCGATCCTTCTCTCAGGAGCTTGCTGGAGCTGGTTTCGTCGAAGAGAAGCCTGTTGGAGCCTCTCGAGAACCTGCTCGAGAACCAAAGTTGCCCGAATTCGTCGTTATTGACGATAAACCCACTCCTCAGGTCCAGCGACACCAGCGAAACACCTCGCAAATGTCTTTTGAGAGCAATCTGGAGCCGGTCGACGAGAACAAGCCTGTCACGCGACACCAGAAGAAGGTGTCTCTCAGTGAACCCTCTTCCGAGGGTCTTCCTATTGTTGGAAGCACCAGACGGGATAGTACAGGCACCGGAGGCCACAGACGTAACCGAAGCAACGGCAGTTTGGGCTCTTCCAGACGTCTTTCTCGAGACTTGTCTGCTGGCGGCAATATGGCGCCTATCACCTACGTTGGCACTTCTCAGGCTGACTCCACATTGATTGAAGATACTCTGATTGAGCTCAACTGGAGTGGCAACAAGGACGCCAAGGAGCTGGAGGCTGACATTAACCGAGAGCTCGGTCAGCTTGAAGAGTCCAACATTTCTCACGTGATTGATCTCGACACCAAGTTTGGCGATCTCACCACCGATCTCGACCAGGCTATTGCTCAGTGTGACGAGTTGGATGCCATTCTCACCTTCTTCTCCGTTGAGCTTGGAGGCCTGGGCTCTGACATCGACTACATTGAGTCCCAGGGTCACGGTCTCCAGGTCCAGACCACCAACCAGAAGATCCTCTGGGAGGAGCTCAACTCCATTCTGGACACCATGTCTGTTCCTCAGCGAGAGATGGAGATCATTCGACGAGTTCGCCTGGACTCTGCACAGGACGTGGCGTACGCAGAAGCCGCTCTTGTGGATCTGTTTGCTGCCCTGGCTTCTGTGCGAAAGATGGGCGCCAACAACTCTCGCGACGAAGAGGTATTCATTGGAGGTATGCGAGCTTTGCAGGAACGACGGTCTTTGTACGAGCAGGCTGCTGTTGATTTCATTGCTCGAGCTCAGGGAAGTCTCCAGGAGAAGGTGCGAGAGGCTGTGGTTTCATCTAGTACTCAGCTCAGTGCCGCTTCTGCTTCACCTACCATCCCTGGTCTAATCTCCACTGTCAACTCGCTCTACAAGTTTGCTGGTATCATTCTGTTCATTCGGGACGTTGATACCGCCGCTTACTCTGCTATTCTCAAGCAGTACGAGCGATCTGCACGAGACTACTACGAGGCAGCCTCCACGGCCTTCTTTGCCAAGTGGAAGCAGCAGTTTAAGGCTTCTGACAAGACTGACCAGCAGAGCATGTTTTCTCCCGGTCGAGAACACGAATCTTCCGAACACAAGGTGTCTGCTGTTCGACAGCTGACCATGAAGCGAAGCCACAGTCACCAGAATGTCGGCCAGCGAAAGCGAGACGTTTCTCTCAGTCTGAGCAAGAACGACAAGCTGCAGAACTCCTTCTCGGGCATTGTTGAGGCTCTTCAGACCGCTCTCAACTCTGAGCAGGAGATTCTCATCCAGCTGTTCCACATGACTTCGTTTGGAGCCGCCAACTACGGTTCTTACATCAAGCAGTTCCCTGCTGGACAGCGATTGGCGTTTGCTCGACATGTGAAGAAGCGTGGAGTTGATCCTGATCGAGCCCAGACCCGTGCTTTTGCCACTGTTCTCTCAGGTATCTTTGCTCCCTTCTCTCACGAGTGTCTGACCTACTTTGAGAATGTTATGGAGAGCCGACCTCTCGAGTGTCCTACTCTATTTTCTGTTCTTGATGCCCATATTGAGCCCATGGAGAGCACCAACCAGGCGTTCCTGCTCACTCTGGTGCACAAGATCTACGACAAGTCTGTCAACATCTGGAAGACGTTTGTGTCTCGACAGATTGATATGATCAGCAACACCCATGTCAGCTGCAAGCGTCGATCTGGTGTCCTTGGCTTCGTGGCCACCTTCCCCGAGTTCTGTGAGAAGGTTGAGCAGCAGATTTCAGGCGAAAAGAACGGAGCTGTGCGAACTCTTGTTAACGACTCTTACGATAAGCTTGGCAAGGCTATCCTGCACAACCTGCAGCGAGCTGCTGACGACGTTTCGCTCAAGAACAGCTCTTCTGGAGGCACTGGAACTGCTATCAAGATGGCAGCTTCGCTGGCTTCGTCTTCTGGTGCCAAGGGCGATGAACATGAAGACAAGGAGATTCTCAACTACCATATTCTCATGGTTGAGAACATGAACTGTCTGATGGACTCTCTCCATGAGAACATTATCAGCCATAGCCATGTCCTTATTGGTCACCGAGACACTGCTGTTTCCCAGTACCGAACGCATCTCTCGGAGTACTCTGACAATGTTCTTCGACGACCCTTTGGCAAGATCATTGACTACGTTCAGGGTGTGGAGGCTCTTCTCAAGAAGGACCCCTCTGCTACTCCTAACCAGAAGCACTCGTACAACAAGAAGGCTCTGAAGGCTGCCATTTCCTCCTGTCCTCCTAAGGATCTGCGAAAGGTGATTGATATCCTGCGAAAGCGAGTGGAGAAGCATTTTGGTGCTTCTCAGGACGACGAGCTGGCTACTGTTGGCAACGTGCCTGCCTACAACGACGAGCTGCTGGCCAAGGTGTGGAACGCTCTTCAGGCAGAGACCATTTCAGTCTTCAACCGGCTGACCAACATTATGAACAAGTACTTTGCCGACAGCAGTGCCCAGAACGACATCACCAAGCCCGAGATCCAGGCTGCTTTCCGACGGTGATGGAGTACTCGTACATAGGTGATTATCACCATTCTAACTATTATAATAAATGTATTGATGAATTGAAGTGAAGTGTACATACTGTATGTGGTGAACATCTCCAGCTTAGGAGTTGTCTCACTTCAGACGTCGTAAGAACTAGGCACGATGGTTAGTAGATACAAGGGATGGAAGTGAATTGATACACGCCGTTGATGAGTTAACCACGTTTCGATTCTGTGTGATCATAAAACTGATGCAACTCTACCCCCACCCTCGTATTTGTAGATAAACACCCCCTGTAAAGTCAAAGTGACAGACGAACAAAGGTATCCCTTGGTCTCTTGTCACCGTTCATTTATCATAACATCCATCGCGCGCCCTATCCGAATCCGGCAATTGATATCCACCACCTGTGCTCGCCACATGTTTATACGAGAATAGGAGGTAGTCCAGTACGAAGTTCAAGCACGTCAATTGGAAGACAATCATACAGTAATTAAGTATACTCAAATCACTGAAGTCAACCAATACCTTTTCCAGGTAAGACACTGGAACCAATATGCCCACCATCTCCACCTCTCCGAATTCATCACCTTCATCTTGGCATGTCCTGTTTGATTAGTGCAGGCCCCTTTTCCTACAAGCCGTAGGGTGGAGATGAGCAAGAGGCACAGTAGGCAGCGGGAAGGTGAGAAGACCATTATAATACACACACAATTATATTTGCAAAGTGAGCGGCTGCGAAATATTCGTTGCATTTCCCTACATCATGTCTCACCCACTGTTCCTGAGAGACACCCTGAGCCAAGCACACTAACGCAACATGTACTGTATATATAGAGATGGGAAGGGTAGGAGTTTGAAGGGTCCCAAGTTCGACAAGATGAAACTCCTTGCCCTGGCTCTGCTCACAGCTACAGCCACAGCTAGTCTGTGCATTGACTACCAGACCGAGAACGACCAGGTCCTTCTGGCAGTCCAACCGTGTGAAGACTCGGTCACCGATGCGGAGTCCGAAATGAGTATTTTCATTCGAGCAGCTGTTGGCCAGCCCGAGGCCGAGCTCGCAGAGTCGCTCAAGCAAAAGCTCGACGCTGGCGACTTTGCTGGCTACCTGAGAGCCAAACTGAGCTTTGATACCGAGGAGCCTCCTGTCAATGTGGCGTCGGCTTTCGCTATAGTGCCTGGAGTGGAGCTCAAGAGCATCAAAAAGTACGAGATTCAGAACCCTGGCTCGCTGCAAAAGAGAGGAGAGTGCAGTATGTGGAGTCCAGGCAACTGTGGGCTTTCAGACGTCCAGACCAACTACTATAGCAACTTTTACACCGTCCATGCTGATCCCAACCACCAGGTGTGTCTGGGTATCTGTACTGACTATCTGTCGCACATTTGGAACGATGGAGTGCTTCAGGGCTCGTTTTACTACACCTACAACGGGTGCAAGTTCCGAAGTCAGAACAACTGGAATGGCAAGACGTGGAACTTTTGTCGAGTTGGAGCCTTCTATGTGATGACAAAGTACGCCATCTTCCCGACTCTTTATGCGATTGAACTGACTGGATGGGTCGATGGAGTCAACTATGTGTCTCCTCGATTCTGCATGTCTGCCCTCAACAGTTGCAACTCGAATACTCCTTCTAATGGAGATACCGTTTGTTAAGGGGGGATGTGCGAAGTACTGTAGCTAAGTATAGGTTAAGTAATAATACCACTAATTTTGATGTTGCCTTAGTAAATGGGAGATAATAGTGGTCCTTCTAGAATGGCGTAGAAAAGAGGTGTGGACAATCTGAAAATTGCAATCGTCTTGAAACTTCCCAATAAACACACCCCTTCACTCTTCCCCCCATCTTCACATACAACTATCCGCCAGTTTTGTAACGCCACACCTTCCTCCTCTCATACATGCACCACCCACGATAAAGTTTCCGAGCTAGAATTTTTTTGGAAAATATATTCGGTGTGCATTTGAGAACTGTACTGCACACTCAATACACCAGAAAAAAATGCCCAAGCCCAAGGCCCCCACATCCAAGCGAACGTCCACTCGATTGAGAGAGGGCATCAAGAAGAAGGCTGCCGCTCACGGCCGAAAACAGCGAAAGCTCGCCAAGAAGGACGTGACCTGGAAGTCCAAAAACAAGAAGGATCTCGGTATCCCCAACTCCTTCCCCTACAAGGAGCAGCTTCTGCAGCAGCTGGACGCACAGAAACAGGCCGAGGTGGCCGAGAAGGAGCGCAAGAAGGAGGAGGCTCGTCAGGCCCGAGCCGAGGCTCGATCTAGAGGCGAATTTGTGCCTGAGGAGGAGGAGCTGGAAGAGAACCCCATGGCTGCTCTTTTGGCCAGTGCACGAGCTGCTGCCGAGGAGTACGAGGGCAGTGACGACGAGGACGAGGAGATGGAGAGCGAGGTGACCGAGCTGGACGTCAAGGTGAACCCTGGAGACGATGTCTTCAACGAGTCGTCTCGAAAGGCGTTTGACAAGATCTTCAAGACCGTGGTGGACCAGGCTGACGTGATCCTGTACGTTCTGGACTCGCGAGACCCCGAGGGAACCCGATCTCGAGCTGTCGAGTCTGCCATTCTGTCCAACCCCGACAAGCGGCTCATTTTCATCCTTAACAAGGTCGATCTCATTCCTGCCGAGAACCTGCAGAACTGGGTCAACACCCTGCGACTCACCTTCCCCACCCTTCCCCTGCGAGCTGCCAACTCGGGTCCCGTGACCGGCCGTCAGCTGTGCAACAAAAACGTGACCCAGCAGTCCACCTCCACTGCCCTGCTGGACGCCCTCAAAAAGTACGCCAAGGACTCGCAGCTCAAGCGATCCGTCATTGTCGGCGTCATTGGCTACCCCAACGTCGGTAAGTCTTCCATCATCAACGCACTGACCAAGATCCACGGCGGAGGACGAGCCTGTCCCGTTGGAGCCCAGGCTGGTGTCACTACTGCTCTTCGAGAGGTCAAGATCGACAACAAGCTCAAGATTCTCGATTCGCCCGGTATCGTCTTCCCCTCCGAGAAGGCCAACAAGGTGCAGGAGCAGGCCCGTCTGGTGCTGCTGAACGCCATTCCTGCCAAGCAGATGGTCGACCAGGTGCCTGCCGTGCAGCTGCTGCTCAAGCGACTGACCAACGACGAGTCGCTGCTCCAGCAGTTCATGGAGCACTACTCCATTCCTCCTCTCTCGCACGCCAACTTCAAGGACTTCACCACCAACGTGCTGATCCACGTGGCCCGAAAGACTGGCCGACTCGGCAAGGGAGGCGTTCCCAACCTCGAGGCTGCCTCCAAGAACATCATCAACGACTGGAGAGACGGCCGAATTCTGGGATGGACCCAGGCTCCCGAGTACACCGACGCTCTGGCCGACGAGGAGAACCGACCCGGTATCTCGTCTTCCAAGTCGCTCAAGGCTCCCGCCAAGCTGCAGGATACCAAGACTGTGGTCCAGGAGTGGGCCAAGGAGTTTGATCTCGGCGGTCTGTGGACTCCCGGAGAGGACGATGAGGATGTTGAGATGTAGAGGTGGAAACGCACGATATGTAATTGGTTATAGTATAGAGCATGATTTGGTTATGAAAATAGTGGTGTAGTGTGATGAGGGTGGTGTGTGAATCTTGGGACTGATACTTGTGAGCCATTGGACGATGTAAAGTACGAATAATACTATGGGATGGGTCTCTTAGAATATGATAGTACAGTAATACTTGTAGTCAATGCAGACTATGATGGATTGAAAGCGTGTATAACAGAGAAGTTTGGTGCTGTAGATTGATGAAAGTGCAACGACTCCGGGGAAGCTCTTATCCATAGTCATTGAACTGTCAGCCTTCTAATAGCTATAGCATAACCTATACTAAACAGAAGCTGATGACTAACCCTGACTAACCCTGACCAGCATTGAGGTCAGCAGAAGTACGAGTAAAAGCAGCGTGTCAAAGTCATCAAAGCCCAACCCCACTTACCCACTTTCTCCACCTTGGTGATCTTCATCTCGTTACCCCTGTTTACCAAACTAGGTTATTATATTTCCCTATTTGGCCATGGTGATGAACAGTCACGAGACAGCGATATTTGAAGGTGAAGAAGTTGTGGTGGAGACAAGAAAAGCATGCCAGTCGCTCCATGCGAGTCACGTGATTATTTTGAGACATCTGCCATTCTCTCAGCTCACTTGCAACGCCCTCAACTCAGCACCCTCCACCTTCCCAATCGGGATGCTTTATGCAGACGCGTCTAACCACCGTCATTTAGTATTTTCGTATTTTCGGCAGCTACTTGTACAAGTACGCGATCTTCAGCAACTAGCACAAACGTCGACTTTTCCACCATGAGCGAGCTGGAGCAGATTCGTCTGGCCAACATTGAGCGAAACAAGGCGCTTTTGGCGGCTCTGAACCTGCCTACCGAGGCCAAGAAGGAAAGTGTCGAGCCTGAAGCTCCGAAAAAGAGCAGAAAACGAAACTCTGCGCGACTGGAATCTCCCGAAGACGGATCTGGAGATTCGACGCCGAAAACCCGTCGAAAATCACGACGACTGCAAGGTCTAGATCCCGAAGCCAATGCTCTGAAGCAGGAGGATCTGGGAGGAAGTGGAGAGCTGAAACGATTGATGCAGCAGCTCAATGGAGGCTCCTCTGTGAAGAAGGAGCGACTTTCTGGCGATCTCAGTCTCAAGGAGATGCTAACTAAGACCGGTCTGGACGAACAGGAGTGGAGCGCTTCTCTCGGCCAGCTTTTTGGAGACGGATCAAGGGTGTCTCAGGGAGACTTCTTTGACGAGATTGTCAAGAAGGAAGAAGAAGATACCAAGGACATTGACATCAAACAGAGCCGAGACAATCTGAGCGGTCTTCAGCTTGGAAAAATGGCCAAGGTAACCAAGGAACGAATCTACATCACTGCTGTTCATCCCGGTACTGATAAGAGAGTTGTTCTTGCGGGAGACAAGATTGGAGTTCTTGGCATTTGGGATGTGGATTCCGACTCTGAGCCTCTGCAGCTGCAATTGCATCACGCGACCATTCCTGCTCTTTGTTTCGATCAGAAATCAAACGATATCCTGTACTCTGCTTCTTACGATGGCTCTGTTCGAAGTCTGGAGCTGAAAACAGGCAAAAGTGCCGATGTTCTCGATCTAGAGGCTAAGAAAAACGCCAGTGTCGGAGTTTCGGACGTGGCCAACCCCCAGCCTCATCTTCTCTACGCTTCCACGCTCTGTGGACATCTTATCCGAAAAGATCTGAGAACCAAGTCCACCGAGTTTGAGACTCTCATTCTCGGAGAAAAGAAGATTGGCGGCTTTTCTGTGGATCCCATCAACACCCATCTGATTGCGACTGGCTCGCTGGACAGATCGATGCGAATCTGGGACCTCAGAGCCACCGAAACCGCCCGAACTATTCCTGGAGGAGAAGTCATCGACACTCTCTACCAGATGCCCCATCTCCAGGCAATCTACAACTCTCGACTGTCTGTGTCGTCTACCGACTGGAACCTGGCTGGCCAGATTGTCTGCAACGGTTACGATGACACCATCAACATTTTTAACCAGAGCGACTACTTCCTGGACATGTTGAATGACGGCAACGGAACTGAGCCTGTGAAGAAGACTAGACGGACCAGAAACTCGAAACCCGAGAAGCCTGAGCCCACAGCTGACCAAGAACTGCCTGAAATCAAAAAGCCTTCTGTTCGAATCAAACACAACTGCCAAACAGGACGGTGGGTCACCATTCTCAAGGCTAGATGGCAACCACAGCCTCTGGATGGAGTGCAAAAGTTTGCCATTGCAAATATGAACCGGTACATTGACATCTACTCGGGAACTGGCCACCAGCTGGCTCATCTGGGAGACGCTCTCATGACCGCTGTGCCTGCTGCTCTTGCTTTCCATCCTACCCAGAACTGGATTGCAGGAGGAAACTCCAGTGGAAAGATGTATTGGTGGGAATAGGAGGTATATAGAATCAGTAATAGTAATTAGCGAGCTAACTAATACAGGAAGTTGAACTACTTCGAGACTTCTTCAACTCCAAACATTGAAGTACAGTAACGTCAAGCTTAATCCCTTTAGCTATAAGGCACCCCTTGATCATACCTGATTCCCTTCAAGTGAAGACACTGGCGATAAAAACTATCATTATGGTTCTACAAGTACCTATACGATACACTTGTAGATTGAAAAGCTATACAAAAACTCACGTTCCACCCCCACACCCTCTTACCACTGTTACTATTCATGCCATTATTATATACTCCTCCTATCTAAAACAAACCAAGTAGATCATCATTGGCCTTTCCCTGTCCCTGCTGCTGCTGCGCAGGCTGCTCCTTCGGTTTTTCCGAGCCGTTGCCGATATTGAGCGAGGCAAACGCGTCTGCGGTGTTGACGGCAGACAACGAAGCAAAGGGGTCGGCGGGGGCAGCCATGGGAGCAGGAGAACCCATACCGCCCATGCCGCCCATGCCGCCCATGCTGTTTCCACTCATGCCGCTCATGCCGCTCATACCACCTCCCATGCCGCTGGAGTTGCCAAACAGAGACATGATGTCGTTCATGGACGAGGCTCCAGTGGCGGCAGAGGCACCCGAGGCGCCGGCGTTGGCAGCGTCGGTGTTGCCGTCTGTGTGAGAGAACAGACCGTCGAGATCGTTCAGGTTGTCAGTGTTGGCGGCCGCAGAGGCAGGAGCAGCACCGTCAAAGTCGATATCGAGCAGATTCTCGATGTTGACGCCTCCAGAGGCAGCTCCAACCGCAGCGGCAGCAGCGCCGTCCTGGGCAAGGGCTCGCTGCTCCTCAATGGCCCGTTTCTGCACGGCATCGGCGCCAAACTTGCCCTTACCCATGAAGGTAGAGGCAGGTCGATGGTAGACCGACGCCAGAGTGCCGAGCTCGCTCAGAAGCTCGTCCAGCAGAGCAGGCTGCACCTCGGGGATGATGGAGGCGATGGGAGGCTTGTCTGCTCCCACCACGCTCTGGGCAAAGGCCGTGTCTGACGACAGAAGACGCCAGTAGATGTAGGCTCTGTCTCTGATGTCGGCATTGTCTGACGACGAGGTGGCGGTGTTGAGGGTCTCCTGGATGAGTCGCTGGCCCTGGTCCGGTTTCTTGACGTACAGCTTGACCACGGCAGTCAGAAGCTGCAGCTGCACGGGCGTGGACTCCTCGAGGAACTGTGGGGTGATGGAGCCCAGAATCTCGGCCACGTCGGGCACCTGGTCGACGTACTCGCCCAGAATCCAGATGATGGCGGCCTTGGCCTCGGGCTCGTCAATCTCGTCCATGTTTTCGCACAGCAGCGGGATCACGGGCGCAAACACCTGGCTGGAAATGGCCTTGTCCGCCACTCCGCCGGGCAGGTATCGTCGCAGAATGTCTCGGAAAACAATCACCACCTCCTGGAGAATGTAGTTGATTTTGGTGTCGAGCAGCTCGAGCAGCAGAGAAACGCACTTTTCGGCCGACGAGGGGATTTTGATGGCCAGCTGGCCAATGGCTCGCACCGCTCGTCGCACAAAGTCAATGTCGACTTCAAGAGCGTACTCCTTGAGTTCTGCAAGCAGTTGGCCGGCGTTGTTGTCGTTGGCCACCCGCACGAGAATCTCCAGCTTCTCCATCTTAAGGTACGCGGGGTCGTTGTACTTGACAAAGAAGACCCGCAGGTCTCGCGACAGCAGCTGTGGGTACTTTTGCAGAATCAGCCGGATGTTTCGCAAACTCACGTACTGCACCTCGGGGGGTGACGACGAGCCTACGAGCGACACCAGCGGAGGCGAGATCTTTCGCAGCAAAATCTCCCGGTTCTCCTCGGTCTGTGTGTGCAGGTGTGCCAGAACACACTTGACAGCCGCCAACACCACCGAGGGGTTGGCATGCTGGAATTGAGGCACGACCCGGTCGACAATGTGGGTGCCCTCGTCTCCGTCGGCAGTGTAGTCTGCCAGCGACGTCAGCAGGGTCACTCGACCCCACTCGGTGCACTCGTTCAGAGCGCTGAGCAGCTTGCCAAGAATGTGGGAGTTGATGACAAAGCAGTTGGTCGAGGGGTCTCGATCCTGGATCTCTGCCAGCGCAGACACGGCATTGGCTACGACCATGGGGTTGGAGTCGCCCATGAGGCCCTGGAGCGTCTGCAGAAAGCCCTCCTCGACACAGGTTTCGGGAGCCAAATCAAACAGCTTGGCCACACAGATGGCAGCAGTTTTTCTGACGTACGGGTTGTCGTCACCCAGCGTCTTTCTCAGAGGACCGTCCATGTAGTCGACCATCTTGTCGACTCGAATACAGCCCATTGTTCGGATAGCCAGAGCTCGGACTAGAGGGTTGGGGTCTCCAGAGTCTCCCACAAAGGTGTTGACGGCCAAAATACACAGCTCCGGGTGCGACTTGGCGTAGTTCATGAGATACAGATAGACGAGTTTCTTCTGCTCAATGTCGTGGGTGGCGAGGTTTTTCATAATGTCGGGAAACAGAGCAGAAACGTCCTTGCCCAGAGTCATGGCCTGGATCGTGCGCTGAATGGCTTCCTTTCGCTCGCTGGCGTACTGCGACACGAGCCCGGACCGCAGCTCGTACGTCTCGCCCTTTTTGGGCGCCTGGAACACGCTTCGGATCCGCTTTTCCAGCGACATTTTCGGGCGATTGATGGTAGGTAGGTGGAGGGCTATTTGGTGATATGCTGTGCTGTTAACTATCGGACCGCGAATAGAGTTGGTCACGTGTTGGGAGTGATTAGTAAGCGTGGGAGTAGGGTGGTGGTGGTGGTGGTGACGGTGGTTAGTGAGTGATGATATTATTGTTGGCTAGTGGTGGGTCTTATATGAGTGGGTGGATTTGTGTTACTCTCTTCCGGTTATGCCGTAATCTGTTGAGGTTATGGAACGTCAGATTAAAGGGTGTATTTTATGCTGAGCTATTATGTCCTTACAGTGAGGTGAAGGAAGTGAAATGAAGTGAAGTGAAGGGATTATGCAAGGAGATGTGAGAGGATGGTGCAGTGAGAGAAAAATGGAATGAGGGTAGGAAGTGATTTAGAGAGTGATTGATCTGTGTTAGAGGCTTCTTGTGGACTAATTGTTTGAATTTTTTCTGTTTTTTACCTATTTTTAGCCACATTGAGTGGTGTTCTTGAAGGACAGTGTGTCGACTATGGTGTTGAGTTTTGAAGGGATTAGTTGAGTTATTAGTTGGGAGTTACTTGTACAGTAGGGACAGAACAACACATTGGTACAAGTATAAGTACAAATATACGATTGAAAAAATGACAGGAGATGAAAAAGAACTTGTCCTGACTGTTCCCAAGTCTTCAAAATTTGAAGATTCACAGTGAGTGCATGAATATCAGAATCCACCCATGTCCATAGAACTTAGCTTGCCTAATAGAATGATGTCAGAATTGCAAGAGATTCAGAATCAGCCCAAAAAGTCGACAATGAAGAGTTCGAAAGCGGGACTGACAGAATCGTGCTACCTGTACAATTGTAAAACTCTTTGGTCGTAAGACTCTTCTACTTGTACTTGTACACCTTGGTATGGCATCTTGATACCTATGACCGTAACCTCTTTCAATACAGACCCATATTCAGGATCATAGACAAGACAGGAAACAATTGCTTAGATTACTTGTATATTGAATGAATTCACCAATCACTCGTTTAATACTTATTTCAAAGCTTTCTCACGATGCCTATTGAATAGCTATACGTCTCTCATCCAACTCCACAAGGCAGTCTAGAAGAAGAACGACTAGCTACTTGTAAACAGAAGACACGCCAATGTATTGATCCAAAGAACCCACGAGAAGTAATCTAGCTGAAAATCCAACACGAGTCTCACTATCTTACTCACAGTCAGCATTCACTGCCTTCCAAATAACAGAGTACCGAGCCTTTCTAGTCAGAAATGTTCACTGAGACTAACACGGCCTATCTTGAGATCTATTTCTGTACAAAAGTCATTTGATCCTATTGACAGTATCTACTTGTAGAGAGTCAATACAGTAGTTTTTGTATAAATAGCATACTCACACTCACCCTCGCAGTCTATTCTTAACTCAGCTCAACAATGAGAAATGTCTTGGAATCTCTCATCTTGTCTGAGACACTAGCTACAAGTAGCTGAGTAAGCATCAAAATGTCGTACCCCTGACACCATCGTGACACTGGCATCTCTTAGGCACAGTGCCGTTTTCCGGTCGCTCATAATGCACCAGACTCAGGGTCCCACCTTTTCGCCAATTCACGCCATTTTCTCGTATACCCCTATTTAGACCAGGGGAAGGGCTGTTTCTAGACTACTCGTACAAGTACAGTAGGGATACTGGTGGTTATCAAGAATGTGATGAGACCTGTGTATGCCTTCTACTGTACGAGCAAATACTAGCACTGTACTTGTACAGTACTTGTACTTCTACAGGTATTTAATCCACATTGTCTCTCCTCTTTCTTCAATCAGCCGTATACAAGAATGGAATGTACAATCCGTCACCATGCACATATCCGTCAGCCGCGTGAAAAATATATGAAAAAACGCGGTGGGCAGTGTGCAAGAATGGGGCCGTAGTAAAGTACGTGGTCAGTAGAATAAGGGATCGTGATAGATGGGTCACGTGACAAAATGCTCAAAACCACTTGTCTCTGCCAATGATGCCGCCTACAATAACATTGTTTTCCGTCGTCAATCACATTCCAAATCAGTATCTAATCTTGGCCCAACTTAGTCGGCTAAAAACCAGGCACATGTTGATCCCCAACCTTATGTTGAGGAGGGAGGTGGTCTGGTGGGCGATAGAGAGGAGATGTAGGAAATTGGAATATACCAAAATACTCGCTGAGACGAGACGATCACAATGGTATGATTTTCATCCCCACAGCACGCATATTTCTCCCGCTGGAGTGTTCTCCCCCAACATGATCGTCACCGAATGACAACGTGGTTAATACACAGCAGACGGAAAGCTTGAGGGTTTTGTACTGGGCGCTAGAACCAAGGTTTTTCAAATCAGAAAGAAGGGGACTGATGAGGAAAGCGGTGGCTGCAAAACGAGCGTATTTCTATCCATTTAAGTCTTTTGCAACCGACCTCACTGTTGTCCACGTCTGTGGTAAAAATTGGGAGTGAAAATGTTTAGAGTTCTGGATACTGGAAAACAGAATGTCTTGTAGAACCACGGCTAAAGACGATGCTCTTATTTCAGCGTGGTAAATCAACTCTCCGAATCAACCCAAACAAGTACGTACAACTAGCCACCCAAAAGCCACTCTTCATCTACCTCGAAACTAACTCTTCCTCCCTCCATTCTCCCCTAACCGCAACTCTAATTAATCGCGATACTACTGTAGTTGACGGCTCTGTCTTCCACGTAGCACAGCACGACGAGACTCTCTGCCACCCCCCCTCACGCCATGGAAAAATCAATCACCAACTCGCCGGTTCTGTCGATTCTGTCGTACTGCGCGGCCTCGATTCTCATGACCGTCACCAACAAGTACGTGCTTTCGGGCACCTCGTTCAACCTGAACCTGGCGCTGTTGGCGGTCCAGTCCATCGTCTGCCTGACTGCCATTAGCATCGGCAAGTCCTTTGGGCTGTGCAAGTTCCGGTCCTTCAACGCCGACGAGGCCAAGAAGTGGTTCCCCATTGCGCTGCTGCTGGTCGTCATGATCTACACCTCGTCCAAGGCCCTGCAGTTTCTGTCCATCCCGGTCTACACCATTTTCAAGAACCTGACCATCATTCTCATTGCCTACGGCGAGGTTCTGTGGTTCGGCGGCTCCGTCACCTCCATGGCGCTGGCCTCGTTTGTGCTCATGGTGCTCTCCTCCGTCATTGCCGCCTGGTCCGACATTTCCGGAGCCATTGCTACCTCCTCAGATGCCGCCTCCGTCACGGCCCTCAACATTGGCTACTTCTGGATGCTGTCCAACTGCTTTGCGTCCGCGGCCTTTGTGCTGTACATGCGAAAGCGAATCAAGCTCACCAACTTTGGCGACTTTGACACCACCTTCTACAACAACCTGCTGTCCATCCCCGTGCTGCTGATCGCCTCGCTGCTGTTCGAGGACTGGTCTGCCGCCAACCTCGCCGTCAACTTCCCCGCCGAGTCCCGAAACCTCATCTTCTTCTCCATGGTGGTCTCCGGTCTCATGAGCATTGGTATCTCCTACTGCTCGGCCTGGTGCGTGCGAGTCACCTCGTCCACCACCTACTCCATGGTCGGCGCTCTCAACAAGCTGCCTCTGGCTCTGTCCGGAATTGTCTTTTTCGGCACCCCCGCCACCTTCTCTTCCGTCTCGGCCATCTTTGTCGGCTTTGTCGCTGGAATCGTCTACGCCGTGGCCCAGATCCAGAAGAAGAAGGCCGAGGCTGCTCTTCCCAAGTAAGCCTGTTTTTTCACCTTAGAAGCATGGGAGAAAGAGGAGAAAGAGGGGTATGTCCTCGCCTACACAGGACGTTACCCACAGGACCGTCGAGGTCCTAACCAAAGTAGAATAATATTAGAGATATTGCCCAGTGTAGAGCCTACGTGAACAGTGTAGCTGCCCACGTGAACGGCTTGTAGACGTCGACGATAAGAGAAGGTGACGTGACACTATTGGATAGGTGGTCATCTATTGATCTATAGGTTACAAGCACGACATTAGCTACTAATAGTACTCCATAGGGATACTTCTCTAGTCGTCTTGTGTGTGGACGTTCTCAGATATGATGAAGTCCTCCTACAATAAACTGTCCACTCTATTCATCTTGGCAGTGACTGCTCAATAAGAAAAGAATACATTTCAAGTACTCATCCTGTTGACTTAATCCATCCGTTTAGCACTGCTGCATATAAATGTGGGCTTCCGAGAGTAACACTATGGGCTTCCGAATAGTCTCAATACTTGTAGTTGCTTGGATGGTATATCAGAAAGAGTGTTTCACTCGTAGTCCTTTTAGCAGTTCTTGAGGTGCTCTTCATAGCTGTTCCTGTGGCAGTCCATGATAGAGTAGCATGGCAGTCTCACCAGCCCACAAGTACGAGTAGTCCATAGCAGATATTCTTAGGCGAGCTATTTATTTCTCATTTTGGTGATTACATCATTTGTCGAAGAAACAGTTGTTGTAACAGCTGTTCTCACATCAGAACTTGTTCAGACTGACGCTTCAAGAGCATTCAACCTAGACTTTGATTGATCAACTTCACCAAATATCTGTAGGACTTGAAATGATCTTTCGACCATCTCATAGCCACTCTTCCAAGGCTTTCTTTCAGTCTACTCTGTTCTACTTCATAGCTCATCGTCTACTACAGTCTCATAAGTGTTGTACAGAATGCATTATTAAGTTAGTTTTGGACGTCTACACGGTTGAAGGCATACCAGTCAAGGAAGTGGCCGTCGGAAATATGCTGATTGCGGAACTGCGTCAGCGCAGGCAGAATGGTGTCAAAGTCTGCGCCCTTGAGCTGCTTGAGGCGAACGTTGAGCTCGGTCCTGTACTGCTTCTGCTCGTCGGGCGAGACGCCAACAAACGCCCGCATGATTTCGAGAATCCGCTCGTTTTTGCTGAGCCGCAGGTCGCGCCAGTGCGCGTACTGCTCACACTTGGAGTCGTTGCACACGCCCTGAAGCTCGAACGGACACAGCGGCAGCTCGCTGGGCTTGAACTCGGCCAAAGAAATGGTATCAGAGCCGGCGCTAGAGTCGGACGACTCGCTATCTACATGAGGGTTCGGCCGCTCCAGGGAACTGAGAGGACCAAACTTGTGGCTACGGAAGGCCGCCAAGGGAGACCGGTACGAAGGGTCTGCAGTCTCCCGCCTCTGTTGCTTGGTGTTAGTAGGTAAAATGGAAATGAACGATCAGGGCTGGGCCAATAGAAAGAAGTGAGCCAAAACAAAAGCAGCTGCCTAGTCGAGAAAGAGAAGGAAAAGAGAAAGTTAACATCGCGATGGAACGTCGAAAGTCGAGAGTCGAGAGTCGCGAACAAACGAGCGAAAAAATCGAAAGAACGGCACCCAAATGTAATTTGAATGGCCAAAGAAATGAATCGGTTGGAAATATCGAAATCCGTGTCCAAGTTTAGTGCTGTGCGAATCTGCCCTGCTCCTCTTTTTTTCCTCCTCCTCACCGAACGAAGCCTCTCGCTGCAATTAAGCTCGCTCACTCAGCTCAGGGTTCGTCACTCCAGTGAAAGAAAGTGTCTTGTGTTTTTTATGGGGGATTCTTAATTCGCGCTGTGTTAGCAATACTTACTACAAGGGCAGGTTGGTCCTGCTGATTAGATTGTTGTTGCTGTGGTTGTGGTGAATGCAAGAGTGGACCCCTAGAGTCGCCTCCTTCTGTGTCACTTTGGTTAGGATGCCGGGGGGCACGGTCTGGTATATCTGTGGGGGGTATCTTTTTCGTGGCGCTGAGAAAGGCGTCCTCCTCGCCTTGCAGCAGCGTCTTGAGCTTGACAATCTGGACAATCTTGTCCAGCTGAACCGCGCTCAGCGATTCCAATGCAATGTTTTTCGAAGTGAGGTAGGCTTGGACCTCGGGAGAGATGGAAGGCAGAGGGGGAGAAGTAGGAGGTGCAGCCGGTCGAACGGCAGCCGGAACGGCAGCGGGAACGACAGGCGAAGCGACAGGCTCAACCTTGACCTCCGCGACCCCGTTACCATTAACTGCCCCTCCACTCACCTCGCTGACCTCGCTGACCTCGCTGACCTCACTGTCCTCGTGGCTGGGAGTGCCGTTTCTGGACGACGCGCTCTGCTGCGCAATCAGCGCCTGGATACGCGCAATCTCCAGGCGCGTCTCCTCGAGCGACATGTCCTTGTGTTTCTTGGACACGACGCCGTCTCCTTCACTGTCGCTTTCACTGTCACTAATCTCAATGCAGAGTCGTTTTTGACGACGAGACTTTTCTCCGAAACGGGGGATGGACCGTGTAGGAGGCGCAGCAACATTGTGAGGCGCAAAGGTGCCTGCCGAGGCAACAGGGGGAGTCCTGGGAGTGGGGGTGTTGAGTTCCGAGCGCGTTTTTCGAAACTGCTCAAACGTGAGCACCGGCTGTGTTCTGGGGGATGCAGTGTTAGACACGGTTTGTGTTTGTGTCTGTACGGGCGCTGGCACCGGCTTGGTCACGACAGACTCAATGCTGTAGCCCAGCTGCTTGAACACGTGCCGCAGAAACTCCTCACTACATCCGCTCTGTTGCAGAATCTCGTCGAACCGCAGTCCCAGCCGACGGAGGTCGAAAATGGACTGGTAGACGGGATGTCCGCCCAGAAGGCCCAGAAAGGTGGGCTTGGAGACAACAGGCGGAGGGGGAGCGTGTTGTCTGGGGTACGGCGAGGGCTTCTGGCGGGCCAACGGGGGTGGGATGGGCAACGTTGGCAGTGACGACGGCAATGTCGTGGGCGGTATTTGCACGCCTGTCTGTGTCTGTGTCTTGGGCCTCACGTCCACCACCTGGACCTCGTCATCGACGCTCTTTCTGCGTAACGTGTCCAGATGGTCTTTGTGGGCGTACAGCGAGTTGAGAGCCGCCTGCCGGATCTGCTGTATGTCCATGGCGACAGATTATGCTGTGGAATTCTGAGTGTGTGGTGTATGGTGTTGTTGGAGTGTTCTGTTGAGAATGAAGACAAGATTGAGAGGACAGTGAAAGTGAAAACGGGGTTTATTAATTAGAGTTTGGCTCTCAGTTGGGTAGTAGGGTTAGGGTAGATCGAGATGTGAGGTGAGAGTAGTGAAGTGAGGGATAAACAGTAGAAAAAGAGGAAAGAGGAAAAGAGTAGAAATGTGATATGGAATGTATTGAGAAAATGAACGAATATCAATGGATAATATCAAACGGATAATGTCTCTGTTGGTAGCACAGGTGACGCACACACGCACCTCATCACTCTCACTCTTTCCTAATGTCTCATGATCGACACTGTCTCTTTCTTGCGATGTGAATACGAGATTTAGCTGCTTGTACATACTGAACAAGAGGAGATGTGGAAGGAAAAACGTATGGAGTTTGGTAGGTACAATTTGAACAGCGCATTTTGATTGGTCGTCAGTTTTTGACGATGACAGCTCACACACCTCCTTTTCGCCTCTTCTACCGATCGTCCACTGAGACACTTGTCGTTACGGTTCCGATTGGGTTCACAACCGAAACTGTTCGTCAGTCAGGTGTGTTGGAGTATGAATAATTACTTGGAGTGCTGAGGTTGTGTTTTAGAATGAGACCTTTTTCCAAGGTGTTTTGTTTGGCTGATTTGACACCGTTATTTGGTCAGATGACAGTACTCGTACCGTAGATATCTAGGCTCCTCTCAATGGACTGAAGATACAACCGAGGTCTAGAGAACTATTGTATGGATATGTGTACAGTACGTAAAAGAAACGGCACCATTCAAGGAGTTACAACTGGAAGATAAGATGGCTACGCAGATCGGTGGAGTTATTTATAGCCAGAGAAGGTCAAAGCTAGCAGATGTGGAAGGAGTACAAAGTGCTATCGACAAGGGTGAAAGGTATTGCAATTTATGAGAAAACTCGTCTTCATCGAAAGGATTAGAGTCTTGTGTTGTATCTAGTTTCTGTTTAAGAGAATAGCTTCAGTCTAGATAAGTTGTGGTAGACAGGCTCTCACACTATGAAATTGAGAAACAGTGCTATTCTCTACAGAGTCGACTACTACAAACATCCTACAAGGTACAAGTAGTTTCAACGACTCTCTGATCCCACAGAGGCTCTCTTAACCTCGATGTAAAATTCTATCTCCTTACTGTATTCAAGTCCTTCTCATCTAGGTACTTCAAGACAGAAACTGACAGTTCATGCAACTACAGAAAAGACCCTCGGAGTTGGTATTTGTACTCTACCAAGCCCTGGCATCTACTCTTAGTGATTTTCACTCAAACCCAGGTACCAGCACTCTAGCACTTGTCTAGGACATGACATTCTACACTGCTTACCAGTCTTACAGCTACACACTCAGCTACCGTACTCTCTCTCACCAAACCACCAACCGATTACTTATGAATAAACCCATGAATACATGCATCCTGATCAACAAGAGATCAAACCGGCCACGCGCACGCGGCCAAACCAAAGTGTAATATGTGCAAGAATACCGTCGCCGAACTCGGCTAAGTATTCACATCCTTATAACCGTATCCCTGATACTGGTTATAGCTCTGACCCATGCCCAGACCCATTCCTTGTCCCATGCCGGGGGCTCCGTAGAAACGCACGTAGTTTGCGTCCGCCACCACGGCTGCCTCTCCTCGAGACGCTCCGCATTTCAGACACGCCACGTTTTTGGCAAAGTTGTGGTACGAGCATCCGTTTTTGCCGCACTTCCAGTCGCCTGCTCGGAACGGCACAGACCGGTTGCCGCCGTGGTTGCCGTGATTATTGTGGTTGTGGGGCCCGTGATTATTATGGTACCCGTTCTGGTAGCCGTTGCCATGGTTCTGGTAGCCGTTGTTCTGGTAGCCGTTTGTCTGGCCGTTTCCTCCCGCTCCAATCGCCTCGTTGCACCGGAAACACGCGGTTCGTCGCTGGAAGTTGGAGAAACCGCACACCTGGCACGTCCAGTCTCCGGGCCGAGGTCTGTTTTTGCTAGGAGGAAACGGAGTCAGCAGATCCTGAGCTCGCTCAATCACCTGTTCGGAAGAAGGACTCACTTCGACGACTTTATCGTTGAGAGCTCTTCCGTTCAGGGCCAGAGCTTCAACAGCCTCTTCATGGGAGGCAAACATGGCAAAACCAAAACCAGTCGGTTTATGCTGCTCTGGCGTTCTCATGGTCCAGAACCCGATCGGCCTGCCGCCGTGCTGTATGAACCAGCTCTCCAGCTCGCTCTGGGTGGTATCCAAGGGCAGGTTTTCCAAATGCAGCACTTTGCAGCCTCCGGTGAGAAACGCTCTCAGATCAGCCTCCACGTCCAGCGGACGAGTGAGCACCGAGGGGAACTCTCGGGGAGGAGCTACATGCATCAGTTTGTGTAAGCACGAAGCCACGGTTGCCACCATATCTTTGGCTCTAGGAGACGTCGGAGGGAGAACGTCAAGGGAGTTGCAAATCTGGATCAACGGAGTAGGAGTGGCAGGCACCATTCCTTTCTGAACGGCCCACTTTTCCCACTCCTTGGCCAGATCAAAGACCCGCGGGTGGGCCATGACCGGAGGCAGCTTGACTCCCTTGTCACGCGACTCTCGTTCCAGCTGGACTCTCAGGTCCCACGAATCAAGACACACGTATACGGTGCCCTCGTCGGCAGCTCCCGAAGCCGCAAACTGGGCGATGGCCTGCTGCAGCCCGACGCCCGAAGAGGCCGTTTCCCACGAGATACCCGTCAGCTGGGTGCACAGAGGGGTGATGGGGGTGTTGACTGGTCGGACCAGGGTGGACTGGATGGGGGAAATCTGATCTGCCGAGACGGTGGTCCAGGCCACCTCGATGATCTCGGTCGAGTCACGTGTCACGTACACGCCCTGTTCGTCGCATGTCGTCAGCACATGGACCACTAGGTATTTCATCGTTGACAGAAGCTCCAAAGGTGTGATGATTTAGCTCTTCATGTAGGACGGATAGATGGGAAGAGACAAGACAGGCAACCCTAACCTGCGAGGGGTTCAATAGTGGTGGTGGTAGACAACGTGTAGTGGCTGTGCAAGATGTATATATTGTGTTTTTTTGACTGTTTTGGTTTTCTTCCGCCATTTTGCGAGTTTTGTCGTATTTCGCCTTTTTCCGTATTTTTCATCCACAATTTTCACACTAATTCTATTTTAATATTATGCCCTGTTGCTGGGGTGTCAAAAAGTGCAGGTGTGAGCGAAAAAGGCGAATAAAAGACCAGAAGCGCGAAGACATTTAATTACACATATATGCATGCTTAACAGAGCCAAGGTTTGATATCGTGTGAGGACTCTGAAGGGGAGACGAGAGGGAGGTTAAAGGAGGTTAGGGGGAGGAATGTGAGTGGCAAAGAGTTTTTGGAGTGACTGTGTGTGACTGTGCATCTACTTTTGTTTGATTTCTGGGCTTCTATTGGCTGTTTTGAGTAATACAAGTTTTGGTAAGACTGTCCAAGTAGTGTAGTTGAGAAGGCTAACTACTAGTTACAAAATAAGGAGGTCTTCTAGAACTCGATACAAAGATGGTATTGAACCAGGGAGTTTTTCAGTATGCTAAAACAGCGACACTGTAACCAACTGAGAAGTCACGGCTCAAAAATTTCACTCATATACCCTGGTGTTCATTACGTTGTGTTACAAGCTGGTAGACATTGAAGGACGACACAAGTCCTCAGAGAAAAGAGGAAAAACACTAGGAACTTCAAAAGTGTTTTATTTATAGCTTACCAATACTCTCCATATCACATTTGCCAACTGCCAAGACTTCTATTTTTGTCTTGGCTCTCTCTCCACCTCCTCCACCTCACCCATCATCCCCCATGGAATGGCTGCTTAGTGCTGTATAAATCAGCCAGCTATTAATCACGTGACAACTCCTTAATAAGACAACAAAGACCCCTCGTTGGTTTAGTCCACTTTTCGTTAGTCTGAACTAGAGCCAAGAGAGCATTGTGGTAAATAATCTGATGAAGAATACTTGAGCTGATACCCATACAGGTCGAGTTTTTGAGAAGCAAATGTTCACGCTTCTCAAAAATTCCCCTCTCCATCTGTACCTCATCACCACCATCATCCGTCAGTGTCATTCTTAGCGCCAAATTTAGATCCAGACTAGTGGCTTATTTTAGGACACGAGCATGCCAAGGGTGCCAAGTTGAAATAGAAAAGAGGATTAAAAGTGGATCTATATCGATGAGGAAGACTGTTTGTTATGCCTGAGTGAGTGAATAACATGTATATTTGTACACAAGGCAAGGAGAAAGAACTGGAGGTATGAAAGAGCAGACAGACTGGGTACTTGTACAAGTAGCCCTGCTTCCTCGTATCTAGTTTTTATTTATAACCACATCATACATGAACTTTATAGATATCGAGAGACGTATCGGTATGTCGACTTTGTGAGAGTGGAGCCCGTTGATGCCTCTTTCAAAGGTCAAGTCTTTGTCTTCCCTGACGTCACAACAAGGTGTTTGGCAACTCCTTCATTCCACCTGTAGCTAAAGACAGACTTAATCTTGCCCAAAGAAACTCCTGAAGGAGTCCAGTGCACGACTCTTCCCCATTTAATACCTCTCTTTAGCCCCGCTAGCCCAGTGCTAGTGTACATCTCGTATATCCGTCTGGTGGTCCGCATCTCCTCTCACTCACACCATGAGAATACAACTATTGACTGCTGTTTGTGGTCTCATTTCCACCGCGTTCGGCGCCCTTGATCTCAACCTCAACTCTCAAGCGTCGGTCAACAATGCCCTGGCTCTGGTAGTCCAAGGCATGCTCGATTACTACGACGGGTTCCATTACGGAGGCACCATTGGAATGTTTGTGCAACCGTACTACTGGTGGCACGCTGGAGCGGCGTGGAACGCCATGATCGAGTACTGGCACATCACCGGCAACGCCTCGCTGAACGACGTCACCTACGAGGCTCTGCTGCATCAGCGAGGCGAGCGGTTTGATCTCATGGTCTTCAACTTTTCGTCTTCGGAGGGAAACGATGACCAGGGAGTGTGGGGAATGACCATGATGACCGCTGCCGAACGCAACTTCACAGCTCCCACAGACGAGTATGGATGGCTGTATGTCGCCCAAGGAGCCTTCAACACCATGGCTTCACGATGGGACGACATCTGCGGAGGAGGACTTCACTGGCAGATCTACCAGTGGAACTCGGGATACTCGTACAAGAACGCGATTGCCAACGGAGCGCTGTTCAACATTGGAGCCAGACTGTATCGGTACACAGGCAACGAGACGTATCTTGAATGGTGCGACAAGATCTGGAACTGGGCTGAAGCCGTGGACCTGATTACTAAACAGTACGAGGTGTACGACGGTATCCAGACCGGTTCAGGAGACGTGCCCAACTGCACCGACAGAACGCCGTATATCTGGACCTACAACTCTGGCATCTTCATGCACGGAGCTGCTGCCATTTACAACGGCACAATCCTGAGAAACGGCACTGGTGCTGAGAAATGGGGCAACAGAGTGAGAGGCATTTTCAAGACTGCCGTTTCGCCTCTGCACTTTTTCGGAGGCACTGAGGGCAACATCATGCGAGAAATCGCGTGTCAACAGGCCACAATCACCTGTGACGCCGACCAGCGAACGTTCAAGGGCATCTATTCGAGTCTCCTGGGTCAAACGGCTCAGCTGGTTCCCGATCTCGCGCCTGAAATCATGAAATATCTCGTCCCCAGTGCTCAAGCAGGAGCTCGAACGTGTTCCGGAGGACGAGACGGACACACGTGTTCACTGGACTGGCTCACAGGCACGTACGACGACAAATATATCGGGCTTGGAGAACAGCTGTCGGTGCTGGGAGCCATTCTCAACACCCAAATCATGAGCTCAGCTGGTCCTCTGGCTGATATCACTGGAGGCGATTCCAAGGGCAACGGCTCGGCAGGAACAATGTTCGACTCGCCTTACGCCAATACAATTGCTGCTCCGCTGGAAATCGGCGCTGGAGACCGCGCTGGAGCAGGTATCATCACTGCCGTGGTGGGTATCGTTCTGATCGGTTCAGGATGGTGGCTCCTGACAGACGGTATGTACAAGGGCTTCAAGATTCCGATGCCCAGAAGAGGGGAACAGGGGTTTAATTAGATGTAGTGTAAGATATGATTTTGATAAGAAAGGAGCTGTGTGTACTTGTACTTGTAGTGCTGGTTAAGAAGAAGTGTTTAGTGGAAGTGAGACAGATAAGAGAAGAGTCATTAAATGGTGAAACATAGGTGAAACAATGATAAAAAATGTTAACACCACAAAGAATCCGGTACAAGTGGTACAAGTAGTACGTACTGTTTTAAGCATATTGTTATAATATCATTTTTATTTTTCATTCACATCTCTTTTCATTCTTTCAAGTATCACCTATTGAGGTAATGATGAAGAGAGTAAAGAAGACACTCAAGTTGATGAATAGTGACGATAGAAAGATGGCGAAAGTTGGAATCAGTTTTGGGAACGGTTAATATATCACAGTAGAGCTCTCAGAGTTTTTCCTCTTCCTTATCACCCATTTCACGCGTAACTCAATCTTGTTACTTTTCTTGAACTTACACTTGGGCTATTACTTGGGAGCTTCAACTAAGTAAGAGAGATAAGAAGGTGTCTATAACTCGATCAGAAAACAAGATATAAAGACAGCTGAAATTGGAATCAATTTATAATGTCTCATAGAATACCACCACCAACTCTCCATCCCTCCACCTCCGTTTCTACACCCCGTCAAGTGTCTCATAAATTCACCATGTTTCTGGTTTACATTAAAGTTCAACCACCATCACGAAACTCGTCTTTCGAAAACTGATCTCAAATCAACCACTACACACAACTCTCCACAATGATCCGCCCAGCGTTCCAGCGAGCTCTTGGATTGAATCGACACATCGGCTATCGGCGGTACTCGACGGAAAAACCCCATTTCAGCCAGTTTTCCAAACCCCTGACCTCCACCTTTTTCCTCGCCTCCTCAGTCTACGCCATGATGCACTTTTTCTGGTGGAAATGTGAGACCGATGAGCGACGAAGATCCTACAAACGTGAGTGTGTTGTCTGGGTGACGAGAAAGGAAGTTGTGAAACACATACGTCTACTGAAAGATGTACAGTGAAGACTTTACAGTGAAAACTACACACTTTCCACCTCCTACTAACACAGAAACAATTACTTCTCTGGAAGAAGAGCTCAAGGCCAAGCAGGCCAAGCAGTAAAATATGTATATAGACGAATTTACGAGTTTTGATGAGTGTGTGGGACACTGTAGTTTGAGCTTATGTAATGTAGTGGAGATATGTTTGATTCAACATCAGAGGAGAACACAAGAAAATACGAGTACGGATCTTACAGTATACCAAATGAAAGCCCTGGATGAGCTGAATCTAATGGTAGCACTTACTAAGCCAGAAGTCTTCTAATTATCGAGTTATGAGAAAAAGTCTTCATTTTTGGATTTTTGAAGCCATAATTTAGCCACGCTGTAGAATACACTCGAAATATCCCCCTCCTTTTCCTTCTCACCTCCCAACCTTCTCCCTTCACCATTTCGTCACTATCTCATCTCTCCCCCATTTAACTTCCAACATGCATGACTTCAATCTTTTGAAGTATCTTTTTCGTCACCCTAATCTCACAACCACACATCTCTCACACTCGTCTCACGATGTCTTTTCAGAAGAAAAACGTCGCGGTTCCCAACAGGGTCGCCGTGGACCGCAACTCCGGCTCTCCGCTTCCCCAGAGAGGGCCTGGAGCTGTTCCTACGAGAGACACAGTGATCTCAGGCAGACATCCTAGACCTCCATCTACAGACGCTAGAGGCATTTCTGGACCTTCTGGACCTTCCCAATCGATTCAGCCGGTGCCAAATACCAAGCCGTCGCTTCTGCAGTCGTCTACACCCACTGTGTCGTCTGGATGCTTTGATTTCGACAAGCTTGTAGGTCACAACGGTATTCCCACAGGTACCCTGACTCTGCTACAAGAGGAATCGACTACAGATTACGCCAGCATTCTGATTCGGATGTTTGCGGCACAGGGATGCATTGACAGAAGAAATGGAGGTTCGGAAGTCGCTGTAGTAGGCACTAATGATGCATGGGGAAGACAGCTGCCCGGAGAAAGCGACAAAAAAAGCAGATCTCGAGACTATAGCTCCAAGGCCGGTTCAGGAGCAATGAAAATCGCGTGGAGATATGGATACAACAGCGAGGCGGAGAGAAAAGAACAGCTGGCCGAAAACAACACCGCTACGTTTGATCTGACTAAGCGTCTAGGAGGAGCGGAAATTTCGAAAATCAAGTACCTGAAACCAGACAAGTCGATAGTGGCAGAGATCACCAAGCTGGCGGAGAGCGCACAGGCCGAAAATTCCGTCCTGAGGGTCTGTATTCCGACTTTTTTGCACCCTGCCATCTACGACAAACAAATGGCGGATTCTGATTATGTAATCGGCTTGTTCACACAGCTGCGAGCTCTGACTCGTCAGTATAAGCGTCATTTGGTCGTCATTGTTTCTCTTCCGCTTGTTTTGTACCCCAAGTCGTCCCCCCTGACTCGATGGATGGAAATCTTGGCCGATTGTGTGCTTGATTTCTTCCCCTTTGACGTCAAAGTGCAGGAGAGGGAGTTTCAGGGTCTTGTGAACGTGTCCAAGTTGCCCTGCTTGTCAGATCGAGGTCATATGTTGGTGACCCAAAGCGAGTATGCTTTCCGAGTAACCAAACGGACGTTTGAGATTGACGAGTGGAGTATTCCCGTGGAGGAGGACGATGGAGAGAAGAAGGAGGACGTGCTGGCTTTCTGAGGAGCGAAAGATCTGGTCACGTGATTTCCAGATCTGCAGCAAGCTTCCAGAAGTGATAATGGGTGATGGGGTGCTGACACGACTTGCCGTTTAGTTAAGCTTGTTAGCTTAGTCAGCTTATACTTGGTTTATTCAAGTAAACGGGATGGCGAATAAGAAGACTTGGGTGGTTCAAAAGAGGCACTTTGCAGTTTCAACTTATTGAAACTAGAATGGCAGTTTCAGTACAGTACCAGATACCCGTCAGATGTCTTCAAACATATATTTGTGGCCCACCAAACTCACTGCCCCAACCACCCTACTTTTGTTAAGCTCTAGTTAGGGAAGAAACTCGGCTGGGGGTCCATTTACGCTGTTCCAGGAACGGTGGCGTAAAAATAACCACACTGGTCGATTTGGAAACGCCCATTTCCCAACTAATGTACGGCAATATTATCTTGTTGGTGCACCACTTTGTCGTATTCGGCTAAAAGTACAAGCACAAGTAGCTTCAGTCCAGTTAGACGTTGAAATAGAGATGGACTGTGTCTAAAGTCAAGTATTCACACTGCAATTTACAACAGTATATACATACTTGTACTGTACTTGTACACACTCACATATATACACTACAAGTACTTCGTACTTGTACACTCGATCTACACCATCTCTTCTACAATGCATCTACCCATTCCTATCAACACGTGCTCATACTTGCATACAAACTTTGTTGTGTGTGAGAGGGGTGTTGGAGAAGGAAGTCAAGTACTTATACAAGTACCAAGTATTCGTATTCTGATATTATACGGCTGACAAGAAAAGTATTTGTACAGCGTCACATTAAGAGTCTTAGAAATAATAGCACACACCCTTAGCACTACAGAGTGCACTAGAGGCTTCTCAGCACGGCTACGATACTGTGGCTTGTATTGAACCTAGCCGTGTGTACAGTCGGTCCGTCTACAAGTTTTGTTGTTTTTTTTTATAATCGTTTTGTCACTCATTGAGGCAGCCAAAGGCTTCTTTTCTTTACCCTCTCTCAACCACTTTAAAGCTCCATTTCTGTGTACAAGTATTTTATTTACAGTACCAGTCGGTCGTGGCTAGTTCGGGGGGTTACCCTATTTTTACTCCTTTGGGACTGAAATCCCAATGTGTATTTTCGTCCCAGAGGGGAAAGTAAAGAATCTGTGTATGTTTTAGATAATGAATACTCACAGCTCCACTGTAACTCTTCCACACCACGACACTGTCGACTGACCAACCACAATTTATACCCCAAAATGAGTGAGATAATGATGACCGACCTAAAGATACCATTCCTAACACCATCTAAGATACCCTGATATTGGACGAGACGTTGCCTGTGATGTTACCCTTGACTGTGTCTTTGTGTTACATAATCAAACCCCATAGCCTGAGAGAAGAGGGCGGAGGTTTCGTAGATAGAGACGACTCCAGCACTCGATAGTGTCCCCCACGAGGAGTCCTCACGGCTGTCGTAACGGATATGCCTCTTTGACAGGTCAAATTGCCCCAAACTCACGACTGGCTGCCCCATAACCCCATATAACAGTCATGGATGACCCCTCTAGCAATATATATGCCGAGTGAGTTGTCAATTGCATTTCGTAGTGGCTTAGAGTAAATGTATCACTATTTTCTCTGTTTATCATTACTTGTACCGGTTCTTGTAGGGGTCTTCTGTTTTTTCGAGATGTATTCGCTAAGTCATGTTAAGTAATATTAGTTAGACACATTGACTAATATACTTAAGCCATATCTCCCAAGGTAGGGTAACCCCCCGAACTAGCCACGACCGACTGGTACGAGACAAGTATTATTTTCCATTAAACTTTCCACCTCCTCTTTTCTGCCCTGATAACTGTATCCCTCACACACACCACAGCACCACACTAGCATCTGGGATGGAATACAGCACGCCCGGAAACACGAGTCCCGGCTCAGGAACCACTCCGCGGGGCTCGGCAAACAACTCGCCGGTCATGAGACCCACTTCCCACGACACGGAGGTCGCAGACATGCCCGGTGTCGCATCTTCGTCGTCCTCCACGTTTTCGTCCTCCAGCAGGTTCAAAAACGCCAGACAGCGACTCAGCCGGCTCATGAGCCGCCTGCCGTCCTTCTCGTCGGACGCGAGAGACGGCTTCCGCAACGGATTCGTCAATATCAACGGAAGCGTGGCGAGCGGATGGGGAGCCTCGTCTTCTTCGTCCAGTGGAGCTCCCACAGTGAAGAAACGAGACCGAGAAGACCCCCAGACGACGCCCCCGATGGCTCCGACCACAAAGACGCCGAAACGAGTGCCCACGTCACCGTCTATCACGTCGTCTGCACTGTCTCGGTTCTCATGGTCCGAAAGTGAACACAGACGCACACTGTCGTCGAAACTCTTCTACTCGCCACAAAGAGTCATCGGAGAGACAGAGTCGGGCATCGCCTTCATCGATGACGTGCCTCAGGGTACAGACTTTGTGTCGATTCTGCCGACCGAGATCTCCTTCTCCATTTTTGCATTGTTGGACCCCCTGGACTTGGATAATTGCGCCCTGGTGTCCCGAGACTGGAACAGAGCCATCAACAGCGACCCGCTGTGGAGACAAATGTTTTACCAAAACGGGTGGAAGGCCGTGCTCGAACCCACAACCTGCTGGAAATACCTCTACAGAACAAGACATCTCCTGGCCCAACAGTGGGGGACCACAAAACACGCCCAAACACACACGCTGGTGGGACACCAAGACTCGGTCTACTGCTGCCAGTTTGACAACGACAAAATCGTGACCGGGTCACGTGACAAGACGATTCGCGTGTGGAACGCCAGCACGTACGAGTGTGAGCGTGTTTTGGCCGGTCACGAGGCCTCCGTGTTGTGTCTTCAGTTTGACGACACAATCATGGTTTCGGGCTCCTCGGACTACTCGATCATTATCTGGGACATGGTGTCCATGCTTCCTATTCGTCGAGTGATCACGCACACCTCACGGGTGCTTTCAGTGTGTCTTTCTCCCGAGTACATTTTCTCCTGTTCCAAAGACGGCACCATTTGTGTCACCAAACGGTCCGATTTCACGCTCAAGTACCGTCTTTCGGGCCACAACGGACCTGTGAACAACATCCAGGTCTACGGAGACTACATTTACAGTGCTGGAGGCGATGCGCTGATTAAAAAGTGGTCTTTGGCTTCTGGGCAATGTGTCAGAGACTACAGAGGACACACTCGAGGAGCAGCATGCATTGAGGCCAACGATCAGTTGATAGTGTCTGGTTCAAGTGACAACACGATTCGGGTGTGGGACAAGGAGAGTGGCACGAGTAAGGTGCTTGAGGGCCATTCCAAGCTCGTGAGAAGCATTAATTTGTTCGACGATTACATTATTTCGTCGTCTTACGATCTGTCCATCAAGATTTGGACGATTGAAGGACGATTGTTGACGTCCTTGACAGGGTACCATTCTGGGTCGTTGATTACTGCCAAGGCAGACAGACGCAAGATTGTGTCCACGTCTCTCGGCTGTTCGCCGGTCATTTTCGATTTTGGAGCGGGGCTGAACGAGGAGCATTTGGCTCAGATTACGGGGTAGGAGGAGGCTAACAGGCTTGTAAAAGTAGCATATGTATTTATTGGTTGGGGAAGGAGATGGACGTACCAGTGGTTGTAGAGTGTGTGCTGTAGTTCTACAAGTGAGAGGATATGAAGCAACTGCGCTACAGGCCTATAGGAGGCTTTAACCAGAGCAAAGGAGTAATAGTACTTCATTATGGATGTGAGGACTGGAGGGTTTCTTCTCCTATCGTAGTTTTGTATCAATCTTCTCCTGGGTACAGTGTGATATCTAGGTCCATCCAAGTACTCATAGAAAGCAGAAGAAAGAAGCCAGACAGTATCCGGACGACTGTCTTCAAAGTACTGTATATAATTTTGGTGTGGCACATTTCTATCTGATACTGTACAAGTAGTCTCTATATCATGTTTCTAAGAATGACTGTCTTCAGTCTATAGTCGAAGCCTAGAGAGAGAAATAGTTTTCAGGAGAAATATCTGTAATAGTAAATACTGTGTGTAAATACTATGTGTCTAAGTGCACAGCATTTGTATGTGTGAAATATTATTGAGTCTTCTACATCCTATGTTCACAGGTCTCACCTCTTCAAGCACCTTAGATGAGGTTGATAAACAATGGAGATGATAAAAGAGGATAGGAGGATCTGACAGATACACAATCTTCCAGGATGATGTCAATAAACGTGGAATCAAAATTAATGTCAGTTTCATATTCACATCTTCTCTCATTTGGCAAAATACAGCCCACTCGCTGACGCTCGTGAGCTGTGGAAAAAAGATTGCAGCACCCAGGATTCTCGTATGGTCTCCCACTACAATACTAACTAGGCTCTCTGGTGCTTGACTATGGCTGATCGGACGGGAAGCCGTATTTTCACCAGGATATGGCCGCAACCGTTAGGTAAAAAAGGGCGTTGGGCCGCTATAATGGGCTAAATAAGTCACGTGACCCGATTTTAAAATGTGTTTTTGAGGCGATTAAGAGGTGCCAATAAAGGATGTAAGAGTGTTGAGGGGGTAAAAAAGACACGGAGAATATTATGAAATAGGTCCTGTATCTCTCAAGCTCTCGGAACATGGTGTTCTGGTGATGCCGTTGAGGGAGTGAGAAAGATCAATAAAAACTGCACCAATAGAGATGCATTATAGTAAGGGGTGCCTGAGGCTTTGTTGAAGATTGTGGAAAACAGTCTCAATCTTTTCTGTGATATTTTCTGGTTTCCCATGCTTCCATAGCTCTCTCTGCTCTTTTGGGGTTTTCTCAACTGTATCTAAACTAAATTAGTTGGGTGGTCAAGTAGACAGAAGTCTGATCTACATGAGATTGGATTGATGGAAGAGCATGTTTATTGCGCTGGAAATGGAGTAGAATGCCATTAGAAGTTGTGTGAAGGGAATATTACATTTCTGATACGTCTGCTTAGTCATACAGACTACCAAGGTCTCTCAGACTTGTTCCTTCGAAAGACGGTGATACAGACATAAGGCTCAAATGAAAGCAATCTGAGCTTAGTAAGAAGAGAGAGTATGGAGTCACCTTGAATTTTGTCAACTCTCCGTACTCTCAGTTCTACTATTGCAGCTGTACTATCAATCAATTGACCTCGACAGATTGAATCATTCTGACATCTCTGTCTCATGAGCTTTCGAAACAGCTCAAGAGTAGTTGGCTGTTCAGAGGAGGCTATAGACCCTCATATTTAGTATATTGAAGTCCACGTAGATATTCGTAAGACTACTATGTACCATACACAACGATAACTACAAGTATCGTACTCTCTACAGTGTCTTATGAGATTTCAGACGTACCACTGTATATTTAGCCTGTTTATGAGTTAGCCTGTTTATAAGTTACCGTATCCACTCAAGACCCTCTTAATACACCAATCGTTGCTTCATTTCGAAGCACATATTCTCGCTTGCACACCTCCCCTTGCAACTCAGTCAGAATGCCGATCCCTCGCTTACTGTAACATGAGCTCTGAGACATCAAACCTTTCTGAGCCATAACCCTTCGTAAATGTCCACCAACACCGCCCGTACGAATTCCACCCTCTTTCCACCTCCCCCCCCCTCACCTCAATAACTCAAATATATTACTCAATAGATGCTAGATTGCGCGACGTCAATGCTCGCTCATTACTCGTTAGATTAGTGCGTTTGTACAGTTGTGAGGGAGAATCTGCGTAAGTGCCAGTTGAAGTCACTGAACACCTCCAGCTATAGCTCACCCTCTACAAGTCGGGCTGACGCCCTTCCTTGTTTGCTCAAGAATGATACTGATGCAACGACCGCTTATGCCTCTGCAACAAATCCTTCCTCGAAAACGCACTACTGCACTCGTCACACCGATGCGGCTTTTCCTTGGTGTGGCTCAGAATATGCCGCTGCAGGTGCTCCTTTCTGTAGAACGTTCTTGTGCACTGGTTGCACGCAAACCGCCGCAGATGCTGCTTGCTGGGCAGATGGGCCACCACGGGCATCACCGACGTGTGGTGGAGCGGCTGGTGCTGCATCTGAGAAGCAACGCTAGGCTGCTGGAGCTGCGCGTGCATGTAGTTCAACGGGCTGGGGGGCGGCGTCACCCGTTTGGGCGAATGCTGCTGCATGGGCATGAGCTTTGTGTGGTAAATGTGGGGATGTCGCTGTGCAAACACGTGGTGGTAGTCCGAAATACTCCAGTCTTCGTACGCACGCGCCATCCCGATGTTGTACCCTCCCAGCTGCTGCATTCGCAGGTCCCACTCGTGGCGCTCTCTGTGTGGGAAGTTGGTGTAGAGAAAGTCCAGGGCTTGTGGCGTGGTGGTACAGAGTCTGGAGAAGCGGATGAGGCAGCAGTCCTCGACGGTGTCAAACATCTGGCTCGGCTGGTTGGGGGCATGGCAGCCGTATAAGGACGGCTCCGTCTTGGTTTCTGTGTATGCCATCATTTTGAATGAATTGGGGGTGTGTGAACCTGAAGCTATCCGAGTAGATAGATGAAGGATAACTAATTCAACCAAGTGGTATGGGAATTAGTAGAAGGAGTTCTTGATAGTAAAGTACTCTCAGAACTTGTTAATAGTCACAGCCAAATACTCAGGGGCAAGTACTTGTACTAAAGCTATATTCAAACAGCAATACTCAACAGGTCAAGTATAAAACTTTTGAATAATAGACAATCCAGCTACTGTTATCAAACAGCCTTAGCAGCGCACTAGCGGGTTCTAGACTGGATCTGTGTTAGTGGCGTTTGGTAGTGTGACACAAATAGAGGTATCTGGCCCAGCTGGGTGGGTTTTGTGGCATCAACCGTGTCTCGTGCTTCCTGTTGATGCCCCATTAATCACTATTTTTATGCCCCATTTATCCTGTCATAAAAACATCTTAGGAAGTGTCCTTGAATAAAAGTCCACTTTATTTCTCTGAGATTCTTTCCTCGTCACCTCTCACCTCTCCACCTCACTCCTCATATACTTACAATAGTGGGTATAAAATGGGCAGAAAAAATCAACGATTCTGTGTCGATTCCGTGTCGATTCTGTGTCGATTCTGTGTCTGCAATACTTCTGCGCGCCTGATGAGTTCTCAAGTCGCTATTCGTCTCTGTCGTTCCTTGTCAGTGTCGTCAACTGAACAATGTCGTGATAGGTGGCACAAAAAATTTGTTCCGTCTGAGCAATCAATGGTGATGAAGTAATGTCTCCTATGTGGCTCAAGTCTCTCAATGTCGATGGTCACTCTGATTGTGAAGTCAAGTTGAGAAGAATTGTTTTGTGGAGTTGTGTGGATGTGTGGAAATTGTGATGGACCAGTTTGGAATGTTTTCCCTCTCGTATATTTGCACTAGCGCATCACCTGACTCTAGGCGACACCACTTGTTAATATAGTCTTGTCCATCAGACTGTCTTTTTTTTCTGCCATTGTTTGTCTCGCGCTCCTTGTCCATGCGTAGACGCAGCAATAAGCTTTGCTCCGGATTTTAGCTCGCCCACTTCCCCACACAACTGCATGTAATGTGGGGAAGCCAGAACAAGGAAAGTATTAGGTAAGAAATGAGGAAGTAGGAAGACCCAGGAGAGACTCAACTGATTTGAATAATAAATACCACAATTTCAAACCTGTGAAACAACTTTTTATTCACTTTCCCTCACTTTTTCTCCACTTTGCCTTCCACTTTTCCTCCTTGACATGGGGTAAGCCCTGCGTGATGTGCAGTTACACCAAAGCCTAACCTTGTTTCTTGCTTGCGAAGAGCGTCCTCAGCAACTTCCGGATGCGGGCTCGATTTTTGAAGAGGGGATTTGACTGTAGAAAAACCAGGAAAACGGCGAGAAAAAGCAGCTTACACTGACGAACAAGCGAAAATCGCGCTCCTCCTCCCCCAGCTTTTTCCATCCGTTTTCCGTCACTTTTCGGGCGTCTAAAACGGCTTCTCCTCCCCCGATCTCTTAAATTACCCCAGTCACAAACCCCTTTCCCCTCTCGAAATCTCAGTGCACATAAAAGGTGTGGAACATGCACTGCGACAGAGTGCATACAGCTCAACGATCGCGCTGACAGAAATGCCACGCTGCAAGCGCTTGCATTCCGTGCAGCTCCACATCGGACATAAATACCGCATGTTCCCAAACGAAGCGTAGTATTTCTCATATATGAGTCTTTCCGCATTAAATTCAATGTTCCTGTGTATCATCGAATCTGTAAATAGACTTTGGCTAGAGTTGCACAAAGCGCACAAACTGCAAGCCGAGCGAATAAAGCCGTGGTCCAGAGACATTGAGAAGGCGGATGGCGAGTCTCAGGTCTGGTGTGTTTTCGAGTTCATTTTGCTTGCATGTTCGCATACCGGGGTGCATGGAGCATGCACGGGCTGCACCACGCATGCACAGTCGGAAAAATCAATTCCATCAAAAGGTTATTTGGAGAGTCTAGGAAAATGTAACCTGGAATGGGGTGTAAAGAGGACTACAGTACGTGCCAATATCAACAGAACTTGGTGTTCGTGCTCGCCACATTCTGTCGCGTGAGTGTCACGTGACCATAATATTTGTGCCAAGTTTAAAAATCCGACGCCCGGGGGAGGGGAAATTGAAATGTCCGATGCGTAAGGTTAAGGTGTGCGAGCTTAAATAAGGTTGGAGGGGAAGGGGGCTAGGGCTCGAGAGAATGGGTAGGGGTAGCCGAGAGGAGAAAAAGAGGTGGAGTGGGATAGTCATTTGCTAGTTGAGCGGCATTGTGTGTTTAGTTGAGAATTAGTTAGAGTTCCGAGACAGAAAGTGAGACCTCCTAAGACATTATGACTTATGAGTGAATGAGACAGTCACGGTACCTGAATGAAGTAAATGGACGTACGAGAGGTGTTTAAGACCTTGTTTCGGGGATTTGTGTTCTGAGAGAGGAGAGATGGGAAAAAATAACCATCTTTTTAGAAGATACAAAAAGTTGAATAAAATGAGCTACAGAGGAGATATGAACCTGAGAATACTACAGCGAGATTGGGGAGCTCACGGCGGTCATTTTGGTACTTTTATTTCTCATTTTGCGTATTTCCAGCGTCCAAAAAATAAACCCATCTGTGGTGTTACAGACTAACGTGAGATGAGATGTTATTAACGGGTATCTTGAGGTGGAGAAAAGATGGAGGTTCCAGAAGTGCTCAGAGGGGGGTAATCTGGGGTGAATAATACGGCTTCGAAGTCCAAAATGAGATTCCGGACGTGGATCATTTTTTAGACCGAATCGCGTTTTCCATACCCCTGCATGAAGATACATGTAATTATTGATGGTATGAAACAGCTATAGAGATGAGATGAAGAGGAGGTCTTGTTAGTGGGTTGTTTGAGCTGTTGGTGGTGTGTTTGATTAAAAACTTGTTGAAGAAATTGGTGGAGTTATGGGTTTTATTGATTGAGAAAAGATGCTTAGTCAGAAAGTTGTATGTGTTATAATTTGACGGAAAAAGTAGGGGAAAACACGGAAATAACGGAAATAACTAAAAATCAGTTCCAGCTTCTCACCCTTATCAACTTTCAACGTCTTTCTCAGTAATATAACTCACATATTACGTAATTACATATGAGTTCTTAAGATGAACATGGTGCATGATGAGAACGCTGTGAAAGACGCTGAGGAGACGTGAAAAAAAGGAGGAATTGGTGAAAGTGGTAATTGGACGGTTTTGTGGTCGGTGGAAGTTTTCTGTTTTTTTTCTGAGCCTTGGAAGGTGGATTTTGTGGTTTCTGAAAAGTACTGTAGAGGTGGAACGATAATGACTGTATAAAGCTGTAGAAAGACAGTATAAACACAGAAAGCTATAATGTGCCTCGGTAAGTGAGTATGATCAATTCTGCGGAAGTCTTGTTATAATACCATTGCTGGTTGTTGTTTTATAGTACTAGTTCTCACACAGTACTCTACAGATGGAAGATACAACTTCATGTATACTGTAAGAGAAGAAACAAGAGAGATTTTGTGTGTCTGAGTAAATCAATCGGCTCTTTAACGGTCTACAATGTTTTTCCGGTGTTTCTGTGTCTTCTATCATACTTTTATTGTGTTCATAACATCCTGTAATTTGGCTGACTAAGAATGTCTGTGAAAAAGACACAAAAAGGAAAAGAGATATAAAAGAGTATCAGGAGGTATCTTGAGGCTGTGTTGTAGCTTGCAGAAGACTTCCCAAACTTCTCAAATACACACTCATGATTCCAAGTGGTATCTTCTCTACTTGTAGTGTAACAATCAGATCTACACCAACTACATTGTTAGTACTGTAGAAAAAGACATAGAAAATACATCCATACTTTCTCAGCGCCTCAGCCAGTTATCTTAATATGTCTTTAATCACGTGACTTCACTTCTCATATCATAATCAAACATGTACATCCTGAGAGGTACATCTCTGTAATTTGTAATATCACACTGTAGAGAAGTGTACATCTTCACACGTCTATGGAGATCACATGACCTGACAACTGATCATGTGATTTTCAATTGTACAGCTTTCAAGTGTCAGTTGTAGTATTGTATTATGTAATCAGACCAGCTGTACACCATAATGTCTCTAAAGTGAGATGTATGCAAGATATGTCTTCATGAGTAGCACCATTGTAATCCCCCGGTAAAGCTCATTCCAACAGTACAGCTCTTTCCTTTCTAGGAGCTCTATTGCAGTTTTTATCGACTTTTGTATTCATAATAGCACCTGTTCAAAAAGACACTTTTGAAAACGAGAAAAGACATGAGAAGTCAACAAGTCTGATATTTCGTGTACTCTGCATCTCTCAATCGACCTTTCTTAACCCCATATGTTTCCCTCTACTATACAATCTCATATTCATCTACCTTCACTGTATAGTCTGTAATAACCGCACAAGAAAAGATAAAGACTTGAGACTTTACCATAATACTCTCTCCCACTGTCTCCAACTCCCCTCAAACCACCTTCCACCCATCTCTTTTGACAGTCTTTTTATTTCACTTTACTTGCACATCCATAAAACGATTCAATGTCTTCTAGAATCAGACACAGTCTTATTCAGACTCCCTACTCTTCTCAATCCCCTTTCTCCACCCCTTCTCTCCCTCTCCAAACCCTCCTCCCTCCTCTTTCTCTCAATATACCGGAGTTACCATCCGTTCTTTCTTTTACGCACGTATACACTCTGACCCTCGGTACTCGCTCAAATGTGCCAGGAAAAAGAAATAAACTACGTGCCTCCCCTGCCAGCCGTGTAACTTTCGCAGCCACAGACTCCCCTGTCAATTGGAGTTAGGAGGGGGGAGAAGAAACACTATGAAGTTGAGAGGGAAAACACAGAAGAAGTCATGAAGAAGTCATTCAAAGGCTTAGTAAGCGGTTTGAGCGGCTTAGTAAGCATTCTTATATCTGTCTAAAGACTGCCAATCACCTCTCCGACCTTCATTCTTCTCCACCTGTCTCATTGACTGATTGACATGTCTCACTTTATGTCAATCAGAACTTACGTGGATTGAGAGATGGAGGGAGAATGAGAGCTTGGTAGGAGGTGCGTGAGGTGAATAAAAGTGGTGGAGACTTTGGAAATGGTGAACAGGGCTTGTAGGATGGAAGAAGGGAAATGGAGATTTAGTTGAAGGTGTTCAACTGGGAAAGTGGGGTGTCAACTAATGTACTTGACGTGAAGTATTTCAGTGGATGAACCTTATTTATAGTTGGGTAATGGTAAGTAATTGAGTGAGAATAAGACACTCTTGTAAAAGCCTCAAAAGTGGAGATATAAGTTCAGAAATTAAACTGGGATATCGATTAGATATGTTGGGTGCTATGACAAAGTCTCCTTTGTTGTTCTCTTGATTTCAACGAGCTAAGGTGACTATCTTGCACAGTTGAACATGCACATCTTTAGCTGTCAAAAAGTACCCAACACACATGAGAATTTTACAGCAGACATCTTCGACCGCGCTTTTCCTTCCTATCAACTTTTCTTCTGTTTTTCTCACTTCATCCGTCAATAATACACTTTTCTTCATCAGAAAAAGGGTGATTATGTAATCGTCTACAACTGTACTAATTGAAAAGGAATACAAAAAATTACTTCATCAGCCAGTCTCACAGCTCCACATCTCCATCTCCATACCCTTCTTTTTTCCTCATCTTCTCTATTTCTCTCAATCAGGATATTTCTTCCTTGGCTTACGTAATATCTCAGAAGGTCTATATCTCCATCAATAAACCAAAGAATACCACATAAAAGTGTTGACAGGCTATAATCATCACGTGATTCCATTTCAACAACTTCTCCTCTTTCCACCTGCCTCACAACTCTCAATATACACATTTCTCTTTAGCTAGAGACATGCAATTGATGTCACTCTGAAATACCCAGAAAAGCCCGAATTAGCAAGAATTTTTGGTGACACATCAATTACAGGCCTCGTTTTCACCCTATACACTTTCCTCTTTCCAACTCTACTCCACCATCATTTTCTCTCACAACACCAAAAAGACTGATAGTCACTCTCAAAACCGCTACATAGTAGATAAAGCTCCAGAAATTGGTCAGAGTGTGCATTCTAAGAACAACTCTTATATCCTGAACTTTTTGTCTCTATTGCTCTCCTCTTACTAAACATATCTACCTACTTCCCTATGTCCTACTCCATACCTTTAGACCACTCTAAAATGCCCATTGATAACCCAATTGAATCCAGCTTATTAAGGTGGTTTCTTCAGATCTCATCCTTCATGTTATCAAAGTCCCTAGGCTCATATCTCATCTCTTGACAATTCTATCTCTACTCTAACAAAGTACCTATACCACGATCCACACAGCTCCACATTTCCACCTGCAAAAGAAACGAATACCCAATAAAGTGTCAAACAAGCTCAACAGCACTCATTTTTTCCACTATCAACTTCCTAGCTGCTCACCCTCTCTACTCGTCAAACACTACTCATTTCTCTGTGCTTACTAAGCACACCAAGACTTGGAATACCTCAAAGTTGCATTTGAACATAGATGAAAACAGAAGGAGAGCTCACATTGGTTCGCAAACCACCACCAATACCTTCTCTGTCTCTCCCCACTTCTCATCATTCGCCTTTGGTTTTTTTTATTGTTTTTTTGTTTTGTTTTCTCAACACTCATTCAGAAACATACTTGGCCAAAAACACTCAAATACACATATCTTAGTAAGTATGAACCACACCAGCCTCATAGTACTACCACTGGAACCGCCACCATCTCCCAAAAACACTGCCTCATTTTCGTGATTACGTAATCACCTGGATGATTACGTAAGCATATTACGTAAAAATGACTGTACCAACCCCAAATCAGTTCAGACAAGTCACATGACCCGTAAGCTTCATCATGCGACCATACAGCTTCATCACAAGACCACCCATCTTCACACTGCCTCATTTTAGAGATTACGTAATCATGATGTATTATGTAATCCGATTATGTAATAATATTACGTAATCACTTGTTATGGTTATGTAAGCATATTACGTAATCAACTGGTATGCTTACATAATCACATTACGAAATCACGCCAAAACACACCCAAACTCAGTCACATGACCATACAGCTTCCCCACGTGACCAGTACGCTTCATCACATGACCACACCTCTACATCACGTGACCTCACTCACCATACAGCGTCTGTTTACCTCCTCCCCTAATGGTAGGCTCCTATACCGCAGCTGCCACCACACACTGTAGACACTGTAGACACTGTAGACGCTGTAGGTGTGATTACGTAAGCAAAACATAATTTGTCACGTGATTTTTGGTCACATGACACAACCCTCTCATCTCCAGCTCCTTGGTACCCCTTGTTGTCTCATTACTTTTCTTCTTTTGGAATATTGGAGAGTTTATTTACCAAGGGGTAAAAATAGAAGAAGTCATGTAGAATGGTGGGGAGAGGTGGGAGGGGAAATCTGAGTGGATAGAAATGTTTCCCGTGATTTTCTGATCACGTGACTGTTTTCCGATTTTAAATTGGCGCAATATTCGCACAAAAATTCCTTCCCCCCCCTCTTACCCTACCCTCACGTCGTCCCAAACGGTGATTAATGAAATCGCGTTCGCGTTTTCAAACTTTGCCATTTCTTGTACACCCCAACTTCACAACAACATTCACAAAAGCGTCAGTTTTCGTCAGACACAAAAACCAGCTACACCACATTACTCCCCGCATTCGCAGCTACACAACCATCTAATTTTCAAGTCTCAAAGATGTCTCTTGACGAAACTCTCTTCCAAGACCGGTCGAATCTCTTCCTGGAGCTCCTTGACTCTCCTACGCTCTCACATCGAGAGAATATCCTGCAAATGCTCAATCGCGGCGAGAAGCGGTACTGCGTGTCTCTGGACGAAATCCGCGACTTTGATCGGCCGTTTTGGCAGGGTTTGATGACTCATCCGACTCCGTACCTTGAGGCGATGGACAACGCTCTCAAGCAGATTGTGCACGGAGTTCGAGATGCCCGGCACGTTTTTCCGGAGCACGAGCACTTCTACGTGGGTCTGACGGGGTCGCTGGGCAACCAGATGCGAAATCCGCGAACTATCGACGCCAAGTTGCTGGGACGACTGGTTGGAGTGGAAGGTATCGTGGTTCGAACCTCGCTGGTGCGTCCCAAAGTACTGCGGTCGGTGCATTACTGTCCGGCTACCGGCATGACCGAGTCTCGAACCTACAAGGACCAGACCATGGGTGAAGGAACCACGTCTCAGGCTGCCATTTATCCCTCGGCAGACAATGAGGGAAACCCGCTGATTACCGAATATGGAATGTGCACGTATATGGACCACCAGACCATCAGTATTCAGGAGATGCCCGAAAAGGCGCCGGCCGGACAGCTGCCCACGTCTCTGGAAGTCATTTTGGACGACGATCTGGCGGACAAAGTGAAACCGGGCGACCGGGTGCAGATTGTCGGAGTGTACAGAACCCACGGAGGCGGCAACGGAAGCTCGCGGTTCCGAGCCTACGTTCTGGGAAACAATGTCATTGTTCTCAACGCCAAAAGTCATGTTGTTGAGGGCGTCTCAGACGAAGAGGTCCGCCAGATCAATCTGATTAGTAAGCGAGAAGATGCGTTTGACATTCTCAGTCGGTCTTTGGCGCCCTCGATTTTCGGCTTTGAGTACATCAAGCAGGCTGTGTTGTTGATGCTGCTTGGAGGTGCGGAAAAGAATCTCGAAAACGGCACCCATATCCGAGGAGATATCAACATTCTCATGGTTGGCGATCCCTCCACCGCCAAGTCGCAGATGCTGCGGTTTGTGCTCAACTCGGCGAATCTGGCCATTGCTACCACAGGCCGAGGCTCCTCAGGAGTCGGTCTCACTGCTGCAGTGACTATGGACTCCGAGACTGGCGAAAGACGACTCGAAGCAGGAGCCATGGTTCTCGCAGACCGAGGCATTGTCTGCATTGACGAGTTTGACAAAATGAGCGACACTGATCGAGTAGCTATTCACGAAGTCATGGAACAGCAGACAGTGACGATTGCCAAAGCCGGTATTCACACCACTCTGAACGCCAGATGTTCGGTAGTAGCTGCGGCTAACCCCGTTTTCGGACAGTATGACGTCACGAAACCGCCGCACAAAAACATTGCTCTTCCAGACTCGCTTTTGTCTCGTTTCGATCTGCTCTTCATTGTCACTGATGAAACAAACGATGAGAAGGACAGAAGAATCGCAGACCACGTGATCAAAATGCACAGATACGTGAAACCCGGCACGGAAATCGGCGCTGTGACACGTGACCAGCCGCCTCAGGTGCTGGCCGTCGGAGAACCCACCAAGGACGCCGCAGACGACCCCATGTGGGACGTCGAGGAGCACGTGCTCTCAGTCGGCTTTGTGAAGAAGTACGTGCAGTACGCCAAGTCACGTGTCAACCCCGTGCTGTCACGTGACGCCTCCAACCTCATTGTCGACACCTACACGTCGCTGCGGAACGACGACACCAGTCAGCGCACTGCGCCGATCACGGCCCGAACGCTGGAGACGCTAATTCGTCTGGCGACCGCGCACGCCAAGATCCGGCTCTCGTCACGTGTCGAGCTCGAGGACGCCGAGGTGTCACGTGATGTGCTTCGCTACGCGCTTTTCAAGGACGTTCCTGTTGAGAACCGTCACAAGCGACGAAGACGGTCTCCTGACGTTGAGGGTGAGGTTGAGGACGTCGAGGAGGATCTGGAGCAGCTGGAAATCTCCGACGATGACGATGGCGACAATCACGTGATCAACTCGGAGGCGTCGACTGCTCGACAGCGGTCTCTGGCAGCTCTGAGGGCTGATTCCACGTTTGACGAAATGTCCGATTTTGTCGTTCCGTCTTCTCAGCTGGTTTCCGAAATCGACATGGACGATTCGGTGCTGTCGACGTCTTCGCAGCCTCGAGCTCGTCAGGGCATGTCTGGTTCTCGACTGTCGTTCTTTTTGCGACAACTGTCGAGCGTTTTCCGGGAACACAAGGACTTTGAGAACGGAGGTTCTATGCCCCGAGACGCCGTTTTGGAAGCTGTCAACAAGGATATTCCCGAGGAGGACAAATTTAGTCAGCAGGAGGGATACGCGGCGTTGCAGAGACTCAATGATGATGCCAAGATCATGATGACCGACGAGGGAGACGTTTACCAGATTTAGATTAATTAATGTTATTGAAATTTTGAAAATTTTGAAAAATGAAGGAAATTGAAACAATGGGGAGATGAGAGTAGTATGGTTGGAGTCGGTGAAACGAGGGGAGTAGAATGGTGTACTTTTTGTGTGTGTATTGATGTAAATGGTGTTAGTAAGCTGTGTTAGAAGGGAATGTTGTACAACTCTCTAGAATTGTGAGAATTGACGTTATAGAGATGGGACTAGTCTGGTTGGAATCGGTGAGACGAGGGGAACAGAATGGTATATATATCATCCTTCTATTGTTATTCAAGAGTATGTGAGATTCAATGTACTCTTCGGAATGAAAAGAGATGTATATCTCTCTGGAGTTGTGAGAATATATAATATAAGGCTGAAAATAGCACAGTTGTAATCAACGAAATGCGGGGAATCGAATGGTGTACTTTTCATGTCGCTAGCGTCTCTCTAGAGTATATGAGATCTCAATGTATTCTTCTGAGTGAAAAAAGATGTATCAACTTCAGAAGATATTGTAACAGATTTCATAGAAGAAAGTAGTATGGTTATAATCAGCAAGATTTGGGGATCATAATGGTGTAATTCATATCTCTTAAAAGTAATTCAACAGGATTTTATGTCGGATTATGTCTTGCTGACTAAACAGACTGTGGAACGCTCTGTAGCAGTGAGATCTAGAGATTTGTGAATGGGAGTAACTCAGTTAGAGTAGTCGATAGAAGGGGAGTACAATGACGTAGTTCCCATGTGTCTCATACTGTTTTAGAGGGTCCCAGATGATTATATAATCTGTATGCCATACTAGGAAACATAGAGGCATAACTCTCTGAAATAGTACTTGAGAAGCTTACAAGTGACATGGTTGGAATCCGGAAGACAGGGAGAGTATGATGATGTAGCTCTTATGTGTCTATTGTAACTCGAGTATGTGACAACTTACCATGTTCTCTAGAAGTGTAAAACTCTCTGCAAGTGTGAATTTGAGAGATGGAATGAAAAGAGTTGTAAGAAACCGTTCGTCAAGCGTTACTCATTACAATGATCAACTCCACGATCATTGGAGGTCTTTATTGGCTGAGTTAGATGACAATGTCTAGATCTATCTACTGCAGAGTATATATTGTCCTGAAGTCATCAATAATCTAGCAAAACCATCGAAAGTAGTACCTGTGTAATCCCCATAAGATTTGGAGTATAATGGTGAAGTTCTCGCTTTAATATTCTCTTCTGTTATAAGACTATGAATGATTAGAGCCATCACAATATATCTCATGTAAAGCCACCAAATGAACTGAAACTGAGCTGGAAGTTATATCTCTCGAATTGTCAGAAGTAGCTTATTACATCTACAAACTACTCGTACTTCCTGTGTGTCTATTACTTCTATACATGGTTATTGATACTTTTTTTTTTTTTTCTCTTTTTTTTAATAATCACATAACACACATAAATGAGTATAAAAGTCGATATCTCCAATCACCAACCTGCCAGTTGAAAGACTACAAGTGACATCAAGTCTTCAAGTATTACCTACTTTCGTTTCAGACCACAAAACCATTCGATCAAAGACACAACCAAAACACCTCGATGACTAAGCAATCCGATGACTAAGCAATCCGATGACTAAGCAACCCGCTTACTAAGCCAAACACGGCACTACACAAAAAAGCTCATAAGGTGTCAATTCTGTCCACAAAACATCCCCCCACCGTTCGCCACCACTCATAACCTCTCGAGACATCTCGCTAACGTCGTATTACTCGCAGATGTCATGCAGGTGTTGTCGGACACGGCATATCTGCAAAATCGGGTTTTGGACACGTCACAAAAGTGGCGTTTTCACAGGGGCAAGAAGCCGATGTTAGGGCTCAGAAATGTTAGTCACGTGACCACCGTCCGATTGCTTGTCTTCCCGTCCGAATCGGAGCATCTTTACGAGTTCTAGAAACAGTGGAAGATTCCAGAACGTTTCTAGTGTAGAGGGGAAAAAGGTGAAACACAGAGGGGGTGGATGGGGGGTTAGAGATGTCACTTTTTGAGCTACGAGGTGAAATTCCACAATCACAGCATCTCAATGGACGTTTCAAAATTCTTCTAGCATCATTTTTGGTAGAGTTAGACTTGCCGCTATATGTTAAGTAAGTCACAACTTTTGATCCAGAAACGCTAGCTATTATATTTTTAGTATCATTCTGCTCGCCCAGATCTCCTGATCTCATTCATACAGCCATCTAGTCTCCATCTGTTCTCAAAACCTCGCAATTCCCATCTCCCATGTTTCCTCAGCTCACATACTCTAACAACCTCCATCTTATTCCAACCTCCCAAATCCACCTCTTTTCACCACCCATAACCTTTTCTGATGTCTATGGCATCTCTCTTGGGTATGCCATAATGTTGAAGAAACTTGAGAACCGTTCAACTCGGCGAATAATAGCGCTATCGCAAATCCGAAAACACCAATCGATTCAGCGCGTAAAAATAAATAATTCTGGATGTTGAAAATCCAAATTCGCCTCCTTCCCCACGCCACACCTGCCTCCTTATGGCTTAGTCAAAACCCTATTTTCATCACCACTTAAACTATCTCTTCCAGCTCACCACCTCATCATCATCACCATTACGATGTGAGTATGAAAGAATGAGATGGCGAAAAGTGGGCTGAAAGACACAAAACGACAAAAACCTCAGCCCCCACATATCACGTGACACCGCTCAATGACACAAACACCTCTTATTTCCCCCTCTTCTAACCCAGGACACTGGTAGCGTCACCTTCTATTGCCAGTGCCAGTTTGCACCGGGAGCTGCCCTCTCTGGTCAAGCTGTACATCTGGCCCTTTGTGATTCTGTACCCCATTTTCACCTACGCCTATGTGCTCAAATACGACACGTGGATCACCGGCCAGGAGTGGACCTTTCTGTTTCTGGGCTCCATCATGACCACCCATGCTCTGACGTGGCTGGGCACCCATTGGAACGTCAACTTCAAGAGCGCGGTGGAGTCGCGGCTGGTCAAGGACATCAAGGACGCCGATCTCATCAAGCTGTTCCCCGCACCCAACTGTGGCGCTGCTGCGGTCGTACCCATTGTGCGAAAGGTCTATGAGACGGACAACACCACCGAGATTTCGTTTGTGTTCCAAAAACGACGGTACATCTGGAACGCCGAGACCAAGACGTTTGCGCCACCTCATTTTGCCATTGACGACGAAGATGTGACTGTGGGCGAGTTCCAGACCCCCAAACCCGTGCGTTCCGATGATCTCGAACTTGCTTACCGGGTCTACGGCCCCAACAAGTTTGACATTCCCGTCCCCACCTTCTCCGAGCTCTTCTACCAGCACGCCGTGGCGCCCTTCTTTGTCTTCCAGATCTTCTGTGTCGCTCTGTGGTGTCTGGACGAGAAATGGTACTACTCCATCTTCACGCTGATCATGCTGGTGATGTTCGAGTCCACCGTTGTGTGGCAGCGACAGCGAACCATGACCGAGTTCCGCGGCATGGGACTCGCTCCCTACCCCGTTCAGGTGTACCGAGACGCTGCCTGGAGTGAAATCCAGAGCGATCAGCTGCTTCCCGGCGATATTGTCTCTGTGACCCGATCAGGAGAGGACTCTGGTCTCGCATGCGACATGGTGCTCATCGCCGGCACCTGTATCGTCAACGAGGCCATGCTGTCCGGCGAGTCGACTCCTCTTCTCAAGGAGTCCATCCAGCTGCGAGAGTCCGCCGCCGCACTGGACATGGAGGGCGAGGACAAGAACTCCATCTTGTCTGGAGGAACCAAGGCTCTGCAGGTGACTCCCCCGGAGACCAACGTGCACAGCGACATTCCCCCTCCCCCTGACGCTGGTTGTGTGGCTGTGGTCACCAAGACGGGCTTCGAGACTGCCCAGGGCACTCTTGTTCGAGTCATGATCTTTGCCACCGAGCACGTGGGAGTTGGAAACGCCGAGGCCCTGTTTTTCATCCTCTTCCTGCTCCAGTTTGCCATTGCGGCCTCGTACTACGTGTGGACCGAGGGAGTGCGAATCGACCGAAACCGAAGCAAGCTGCTGCTGGACTGTGTGCTCATTGTCACCTCTGTTGTTCCCCCCGAGCTGCCCATGGAGCTGTCCATGGCCGTCAACTCGTCTCTCGCTGCCCTTTCCAAGTTCTACATCTACTGCACCGAGCCGTTCCGAATCCCCTTTGCTGGCCGTCTGGATATCTGCTGCTTTGACAAGACCGGTACTCTGACCGAGGAGGATCTGCTGGTCGAGGGTATCACCGGTCTTGGAGGCGAGTCCGAGTTTATGGAGATCCGAACTCCCTCTTCCGGTGCCGCTATCCCCGACCAGACTGTCCACGTTCTTGCTGCTGCCCATGCTCTTGTTCTTCTCGACGAGGGCGACGTTGTTGGTGACCCCATGGAGAAGAACACTCTGGCCTCCATCAACTGGACTGTTGGAGCTCACGATGTCATTTCCGCGCCCTCCAAGAAGGAGACCGTGACTGTTCGACGACGATTCCAGTTCTCCTCTGCCCTCAAACGATCCTCTTCCATTGCCTCCCACTCCTCCGGCCGAATGTACGTGGCCACCAAGGGTGCCCCCGAGACCATCAAGAAGATGCTGGTGTCGGTGCCCAAGGGCTACGACGAGACGTACAAGCACTACACCCGTGCCGGTAAGCGAGTTCTTGCCCTGGCGTCCAAGGACGTGAAGCTGAGCAAGGACGAGCTCATCCACATTGACCGAGAGCACGTGGAGTCCAACCTGGTGTTTGCCGGCTTCCTGGTCTTCTCGTGCCCCATCAAGCCCGACGCTAAGGAGACCATCAAGATGCTCAACGAGTCGTCCCACCGATGTGTCATGATCACCGGAGATAACCCGCTGACCGGTGTCCATGTGGCCAAGGAGGTTGGAATCCTGTACCCCGGCCGAAAGACGTACATTCTGGACCTGTTCAACGGCAAGCTTGCTTTCCGAACCGTGGACGAAGTGGAGGTGGACTACGTGGACGCCTCCAAGCCCCTTGATTCCAAGTACCTCGACGGTGTTCATGATGTCTGTGTTACCGGCTCTGCTATCGCTGCGCTCACCTTTGAGCACCCCTCCATTGGCGATCTCATTCGACACGCCTGGGTCTACGCCCGAGTGTCGCCCTCTCAGAAGGAGACCCTGGTCTCCCACATGAAGGATCTCGGCTACATGACTCTCATGTGCGGAGACGGAACCAACGATGTCGGCGCTCTCAAGCAGGCCCACGTGGGTGTGGCTCTGTTGAACGGAACCGTGGACGGAATGAAGAAGATGGCCGACAATGCCCGAATCAACACGCTGCAGAACGTCTACAACAAGCAATGCGAGATGATGCGAAAGTGGGGCCAGAAGGACCCTCCCATCCCCCTGGCCATTGCCCACCTGTACCCTCCCGGCCCTCTGAACGTGCACTACGTCAAGGCCATGGAGGCTCGAGGCGTGGAGCTGGACGAGAAGACCAAGGCCCAGGTCGCCATTCTGTCTGCCCAGCCTGTGGTCGCAGGCCAGCCCCAGTCCACTGCTGCTGCTACCCAGGCCTCTGCTCTTGCCGACAAGCTGGTTGGCATGTCTTCCGAGGACATGGACGAGGCTCCTACTCTGAAGCTCGGAGACGCCTCCGTTGCTGCTCCCTTCACCTCCAAGCTCGCCAACGTGTCTGCTGTGACCCATATTGTGCGTCAGGGACGATGTGCGCTGGTGACTACGATCCAGATGTACAAGATTCTCGCGCTCAACTGTCTGATTTCGGCCTACACCCTGTCCATTCTCTTTTTCGCCGGCTGCAAGACCTCCGACTCCCAGGCCACCGTCTGCGGACTGCTGCTTTCCGTCTGTTTCATCTCCATTTCTCGAGGCAAGCCCATTGAGAAGCTGTCCCGTGAGCGACCCCAGCCCGGCATCTTCAACATCTACATCATGGGCTCGATTCTGGGCCAGTTTGCCGTGCACATTGTCGCGCTCATCTACATTCGAACCGAGGTGTACAAGATTGAGCCCCGGGAGAACCTGACCGACCTGGACCGAAAGTTCGAGCCCTCCATTCTCAACACCGCCATGTACCTGCTTCAGCTGGCCTCTCAGCTGTCCACCATTGCGGTCAACTACCAGGGCCGACCCTTCCGAGAGAGCATTAAGGAGAACCGGCCTCTGTACCTTGGTTTGCTGGGTGTGGGCGCCTTTGCCTTTGCCTGCTCGACCGAGTTCATGCCCGAGATCAACGAGCAGCTGCAGCTGGTGCACATGCCCGACTGGTTCAAGTTCCAGCTGACCATGACCATGGCTCTGGATCTGGGCGTGTGCTGGATCATCGAGCTGGTGCTCAAGGCGTTCTTCTCGGACTACAAGCCCAGCGACGTGGCCCAGCGACACGCAACCGAGGTGGACGACGACCTGCGGGAGCCTCTGCCTCTGGAGGAAAAGAAAAACCAGTAGAGAGTTTAGAATAATGAATTAGATGTATTTTAGCGAAGCGTATGTACGTTAGTAGAGCATGGCCGAGTAGGTTGCGGCCAGAATGGGAAGCAGACAGAGCCAAAAGTCGATGTTCTCAGTCCCTGCAGCAGGAAGCGGTGTTTGCAAGAGGTGGATGAACGTAGGAGGGGTATCGATGGAATCACAGGTGTATGTTGGATCATCGAAGGTGTCGTCAGGAGTTGGGTTGAAGGTGTCGTCAGGAGTTGGGTTGAAGGTATCATCAGGAGTTGAGTTGAAGGTACTTGTATCATCAGGAGTCGTATCGTCAAGGGTATCCTTCTCTTCTGTGCTGTCAGTCGAGCCAGCTTCAACAGTAATCACCTCTTCCAGTCTCCTGGTCACATTCTTCATCGACTCTGTGCTCTCCATGAACTTGGTGAACGCTTCAGCCAGCTCGACAGTGGTATCAACGTCGTCAGTAGGGGCATTGCAGAACTCCATGGAAGTGTCAAGCAGGTTGGCGGTGGTATCCACGTAGTTGGTTGGTGAAGAGATGAACTCAGAGGCTCCAGGGATGGGGGAGGGATCTTCAGTGATAAGAGCATCTCTGGCTGTAGTATCTTCGTTATTGCCGGCAACGGTGTCTTGGGTATCGTTGTCGTTAGAGGCTTGCTCGGGTATCTCTTCCTCAACAATCATGATATCATGATCTTGGGCATCAACAGCTGTTGTATCAGGATCACTGAAACTTGGAGTTGGCTCAACCTCTGCGGGTCGAAAGTGACCAAGCACTTCATTGAGTCTCTGTTTCTTCAGCTCGTGTGCCAGCTCGGTTTCAATCACTTCGAGGGATCGTTTCGACGAAGTACTTGTAGAAAGGCAGACTTGTTCCTGATGTTGGTGAACAGATTTACTTGCATCAACTGAATCAACTGGCTCAACAATCTCAACAGGATCAGCCTCTTCTACTATCTCAACTGTTTCAGGTGTCTCGTCTGGTTCAACAATGTGACGTTCATCCGTCTCAATCACCTCATTCTGAACCACAGTCAAATGGTCAAACCCAAACTTCCAAAACTCCGTCCATGAAAGACTATCAACGACTTTCTGCACGTGACCAGGAATATCTTCTTCACTGATACGAAGCGAGGATGTCTGGCGATCATAATTGTGACGGAATATCTTTGTATCTATCCACGCTCCAGAAGGCAGCGGTGCTTTCATATTGCAAGACCGTCTGTAGTTTGGGTACAGCTTGACGATCTTTGCCAGGCTTTTTTCAACCACAGTTCTCGCCAGAAGTTTGGTGAGACGAAGTTGGGCCAGAAAGTCGCAAATGATGAGAATACAGACTTTTTCAAGAAGTCCGTAGCCTGTGAATCGTGCAAAGTGAGGAAGGACGTGAGAGGGGGTGGTGATAGGGTCAGCGGATTTAGAAAGGGTATCACTAGGAGTAGTTATAAAGGTAGTAGCAGGAACTGAGGCAGCTTGAGGTTGAGCAGAAGCAGTTTTAACTGAAGTAGTGACAGGTTGGACAGGAGCTGTAAAAGAGGCTTTGAAAGACGCAATGTAAGCATCAATTGAGGATCCATTCTGTGTCACATTTGGAGTCTGAGCAAATGTGTGGTCAGAGCTGTTAACAACTCTTCCACCTCTTGAAGTGGCATGGCGGTCATGGTGAGTGGTTGAATCAACAGGATCACTGTAGATGTTTGGTGTGGTAACCTGGGCAACTTCTGGTCTCATTTGACCCTTCACAGGTGTGTAATTCACTTTTTCTCTTGAATCACTCTTCTTCAAACCAGGCTCCATCTTCACATCTCCTTCGTCGTCGGAAATCACAATGGGGATATCTGGGGAGCCGAAATGGAACAGGTGGTTGTAGGGCACGGGGGGTATCTCTTCGGTCTTGAAATTCGGCGCAGTCCACGTTCGAGGTCCTGACATGGTGGTCTGGAAGATGAAGGAAGAAGGGAGATTAAAGGTGCGTTTTGAAAGTGGAGATATAACAGAGGGAGTGTGGTGGAGAGGAGAAGGAGGTAGGGTAAGATGTGAATAGGGGAATATTTGAACGGTTCAATGAGACAAAAAATATATTTGGACTCTTGTGTGATACTGTGCTACTCTTGGTCATGTCATCTGCTTGCAACACCTGATATGGGCTCTTGTCTTGTTCAAGTTCAATGTCAAGTAGGGAGAGCTTATCTCAAGTAATTTATTTCTGCAAAAACGACTACAGTTCAAAACATTGTATGGAGACGTGGGATGAATAGAAGCCCAAAATACTCCCCCATGGTCAGCTACAATTTAATACAACTCTCATCTCTCCACTACCCCTGGAACCCCGAAAACTAACCCCCAGCTGACTTTCTTCCTTAACTAAATCTTAACAAATGGGACAGAATGATACAGCTCAATACGCAACACATGATAACAATATTCACTAGCTCAATGTCACATCTCTTTTACTGTACACAGCCACTATACATCACAATTCCTTCATTTATATCCTACAGTCTAGCTTTCACCTTTGTTCTTCCAACTCCGTACTTTCTCTTCATTTCATTGAGAAAGCTCCAATTGAGAAGAATGCGCTGCTGGTCTTCGGGTTCTTCTTTGTCAACCACGGTAATGGACTCGTTTCGCCACTTTTCGTACACTTTGTACACGTTCTTCGAAGCTGACGTGATAAAAGAGAGCAGCTGGTACTTTTCGCTGCTCTTGGAAACACTCTCTGGAGTGATCAACAGACACTGGAACAGTTTGGGGTGTTTCTGGGCAGTTTTGACCAGCAAATCTGAACCCTTGCCGTTGCCCAATCCGACCAACAAAGTCTTGTTTTTGAACAGCGGATGTTCTCTTTCTTTGAGAGCTTCAATGACAATATAGGGGTCTTTCTCCTGAAGATCCTGGGAATCTAGAGCCACCACGCCGTTGAGAAAAAGACGGTGTTTCTGCAGCATCTCCTGCTTGAGCGACCAGAAGAGATTCGCATTGTCACGGTTCCCGTCCCCAATATAAAACAGCGTCACTCGGCTATGTTTTCCACTGACCATTCCCGTTCTGCCTTGATAGAGAGAAACAGGAATGTCAGATACGGTAGTGGACGATTTGAACATGTCGAAATGTGAGATAGACGATGAATTGGTGTAAATAAATGACACTAACAGCCTCCATATATATTCTCCACTAGTGTCTCACTACCCCACAAAAGAGGGGATATGCAGTGCACACGCCACTAGTGGGAAATACTGGGCAAACAGACGTAATCTTGCATAATCGGAGGCCAGATGTGACGCTGTTTTTTTGATGCGTCATAGTGTTTTTGGACCTTTGGGGCTGATAGCAATGTGAGTCTTCTTACTTGACAACATAGAGCTTTACTTGAACTACACTTGACAAACTTCTCGGCCTTACTACAATTACTTGGATAATGATATTTTACTTGGCGTACCTAAGTATTAAAGCAAAATAAACACAAACAAGTGCCATAAAGTACATACCTGATGAATAAGCTATAGCCGAAATTTGCCCCATAAAGTACCGGGGAATTAAGCTATAGACACAAACAAGTGCCATAAAGTACCTAGAAATTAAACTATAGCCAAGTGATGCCATAAACTACCCGATTAATAAGCTATAGACACAAACAAGTGCCATAAAGTACCGGTGAATAAGCTATAGACACAAAACCATGACGCTCGTCGTAACCCTGACTAACCCTGAGGTCGCAATCACTTCTATTATTATGTTATTTTTTGGGCTCGAGACACAGATATGATCATAAGCATATTCGCGCTGTTCAGAATTCAGCTCATTTCACTACTTTCAAGTCCATTTATTGAAGGGCTAATTTATCATTATTTTTTCAATCAATATCCATTATTATAGCTTATTTTTCTCGTTACACAAAAAGACCATTTCCTCGACGCACAAAAATCAGACGGCACTATCAATCATATCACCGTAACTGGCGACTTTTTCTCGTCATTTTGGTACCAATATTGCCATATTCTGCTTACGCAAATGTAATGTCTTGGTTGTATCCACCTTCTTAGACTCACTACAGATCACCTAATCATCCAGTTAGTTACTATACATAAACAGCCAATGTCTGCGGGCTAATGAGCCCATTCAAAAGCACTTTGGAGCAGTATTCCGCTCCTCTATCTCCCCTCTACGAGTCAAACTCGTCCAGTCGGACCTTTCGTCTAATGGTTCCTTCCTGGTTGGCAATCACCACCTGGTCGCCCTCGTTTCCAATCCAAGGACCGTCGAGACGAGCAGTCAGGTGCGGATTGTTGTAGGTGAGGAACCGCTCTCGGGCCTCGTCCAGAGTCTGAGACCGCATGTGTCTCATGGACCGCTGGCCCTCGAGATCGGTGAAACTCACACCGCTGCCTCCAGTGTCTCTGATGGCCTGGAGGGCGATGAACTGGGTCAGAGGCTGGTAGTTGTTCTCAAAGTTGTAGAGAAGCAGCATGGCGAAGACGGGAAGAGGTGCCAGGAGAGTGGCAAGGTAGTAGGCCTGCTGAAGAGCCAGAATACCGGACATGGTCGCGTGGAAAAGAACGAGACCAACGCACACTCGTCTCACAATCATGGGCCAGGCCTGGCCGGTAGAGTGAGAGGGATGCACCATGGCGTACATGAGCAGATACTTGTATGTAAAGTATCCGAGCACAAAGTACGCGGTTCCAGCAGCCAGAATCTTGGAAGACATGACATCAAACACGGAGTAGAGCAGCGTGATGATGAGAATTAGAATAGGCTGGGGGAGATTCAGACCAAAGTTGAACACTGGAGGCGTGTACAGCGATCTGAATTCTCGGGGAGTGTGGGTGATGGGTTTCTCAAAGCCGAAACGCAGCAGGTTTCCAAACTCAAGCAGTCTGAAGGGGAACATGCCGATACCTTGGAGGACAATCAGATCAACGTAGAAAAGAGCCCACTTTTTCAGCGAAGAAGCGAGCTTGTAGGCGATCGAGGTGGTGTCCTTGAGGTACTGGAAGATGTCGATAGCTGCTCCTGCAACGGTGAAAATCAGAAACAGGTTGACGAAAATATAGAAGAAGTTCTTGGAGATGACAGACAGCTCCTCGTCGCCGTGGGAAATGAAGCCCTGCAGAGACGCGAGGTAGACGTAAAAGTACGGCAGCGCAAAGTTGAGAATCGTGAACAGATAGGGAGGCAGGATACCGGTCACCAGTTTCTCCAGCCAAGGCGTATCTTTGAGAAGCTGTCCCAGAGCAGGCCACGATTTGGAGATGGTCTTGGTGTCCATCAGCTTTGCGACACCCAAAACGGGGGGCACCAGGGCAACTGTCAGAAATCCAATCGCAATCGTCACGGCGTAGGTTCGAATCTCGCGCTTCATGGTCGACATGTAAATGTTCTTCCAAATGATATCGTGAGGAGCAGGAGCGAGTTTGGCAATGAGATGGTAAGGAGCGGGGTCCAGAACCGCCTGGGCCACCATCTGGGCAGACGCCACGCTGTCCATGGTCACAAAGGCCGTGTTTGTAGGAGTGTACTCCTTGTGTCTCGCCTTGATAATCTTCTGATCCAGACTGTCGAGCTGGGCAGTGTAGTAGTCGATGGCGTCCACCTTGGTGCCGTAGAGACCCCAGAAGGTGAATCCGTGCCATCCTCCGATTCGAACTGTGGGTCGATCGTAGGAGTGGGTTCTCGATCCTAGCTGGAGAGTGGCTCTGGGGGTGTTTTGAGGCGTGTTCTGGCCAGTGGAAGCAGGAGAAGAGGACGAAGAGGGGTTGTTGGCGTTGGGTTCGTCGAGAATGTGGCCGTTGTTGCTCGGCAGGATGGTGGGAACAACGCCAATCACCGTTTCTCGATCAACCTCTCTGGGACCGAGGTAGACGCACCAGGCTCCTTCCAGCTTCTTGATGATTTCCTTCCGGACCACAAACAGCTGGTCCAGCTCGCCCCACTCGCGACAGATGGTGATCGATCGGACATCTCCGATATCCAGCTTCTCAATGTGTTCCGTGAGCCGGTTCTCGTCTCTCAGCTCCGTGGGAATGCCCGAAAGACGGATCGTTCGGTCGGTGATCGAGTTCTGGGCCCCGAGGTACCGCTGGCGCACGCGAATCACCTTCTGGGTGTATTGCATGAGGAAGAAGGACACGATTCCGGTGAAGACGTAGGTGAAAAACACATATGTCCACAGATACGGCTGGTAGTCTTCCTGGGGAGGCGGGACCTTGGGTTTCTTTTCGCCCGTCACGTCGTACTCTTCGGGCGACGCACTGGTTCTGTAGCTGGTGACTCCAAAGGACGTGAGGATCAGTCTGAACAAGAAGAGACCCACGTCTATGCCTGCTTCACCCTCCTCGTCTCCGTTGTCGTAGTTTCGTCGGATCGGGCCAATCACCGTCACCGCAAAGAACGTGCACAGTGCAAAAATGATAATGGCCATCTTGAAGAACTGCAGAAACACATAGCAGTCCAGACCGCAGTGTTCCAGCACCTCCTCCTCGGTGATTTTGTAGAGCGCCGGAATCCAGCCAAAGTACGTGTTGGGCAGCGGCGGCAGACCCTTGCGGCGCAGAGTGCGGGCTGCGTAAATCTGGGGCCAGTTTTTGCGCAGAACACAAAAACTGAGAAACGCCGTCATGCCCAGCGACCCGGCAATGAGCAGCTGGGTCTTGAGCAGCGAGCTGTGTTTCCACAGGTCGGGGCCGTCGTCGTCCGGCTTACTAACCAATACTGACTGCCAGGACATGGCTGTGAGAGTGTGGTGTGGAATTTTCGTGCAAAAGTTGGTGATGTTGCTCAGGAGTAGTTGGCATGCATGATAACTTAGCTCAACTTTAATTAAGAGAGTGAATGTGATAGCCAGAAGGAAGTGTTAAAGAGGATATATAAAGAGGTGGCATTTTGTGGTGGTATTAGTACTTTGTAGTCATTTGTACAAGTAGTATTTTGTGGGTTTTTTCTCCATTTACACATTACCACAGACCTTATCACCCATCTCTTCAAAGACAATTTAAACTCCCCCTATTCTCACATGCTTTGAAAACAAAAAAAGCTGAAAAAACGAAATTGGGGCTGTATAGGGGTAGCAGCGATATGTGGATGGATTTTTGCCACCCAAAATCGTTCTTATTCTCGACGATTAGTCATAGCACCGACCCAGACATGCCAGATTCGCCACTCACCTCTACCTGCTCGTTATCAGAAAAGATTGCATCGAATTATACCTTCCTCATGTGTGATATTACATGACCAGATATACGACTGTTGAGGAGCGAGATTTCGGGTGAAAAATGGTAAAGATTTTTTAAGCCGATTTGTTTTTGTTTTTATTCTTTATTGGACTGCTCGCCGCATCCGATCTGCTTATTATCATCGCACTAATGTCGGAAAACGGATCAAGGGGTAGACTGATAAGACGGCAGCACGTGGGTTCGATTTTGGCCGATGCGATTTACAGTACAAGGTAAATCTCTACAGCTATTCTGATTACTAATACAAAAGTGGTTTTTCACGGCTCAAATACTCAGTACCATATATACACCATTATCTTATAGACCTATACAGTGAGTCACTTCACTTATAGCTGTTTTACACAGCAACCTCCTTCTTAGCTCTCGGCTGCTTTCCTCTTCCGTATCCCTCCTTTCCATAGTAGTCCATGGGATACTCGTTGCCCTCCAGAGTATCTTCGTCCATCATAACCATAGCTTCATAGGGAGTCAACAGAGGCTTAGGGAAGGCGTATCCCCAATCAATAGACAGTCTGGGACATGCCACCTGCACCCACGCGTCGACTCCATCGAAAAGAGCGAGTTTGGCAGGGAAAATCTCACTCAGAAGAACAATGTGAGTCTCGTAGCCCTTCTGGTTCAGTTTCTCCTGTAGCATATCAAGAGTAGCTGTGTTTCCCTGGCGTCCCAGAGTGCCCAGAATCAGTCCTATGGTCTTTGCGTTCTTTGCCTTTTGAATCGCCCGTCTTCTGACACCCACCATTTCCGCCTGGTCAAAGTACTCTCTGGTGAGCTTTCGGGAGTACGGGTCGTATCTGTATGCAGGAATGTCGGGGTTGTGGATCATGGCTGACTCCAGGTGGAATCTTCCGTCTCCAATGTACATGATCATATCGTAATCGTCAGCAGACATGTTTGCAGAAGTGCAGCCCAAAACCTCTCCCTTGGAAAGAGGCATAATTTGGGGAGCAGTGCAGACGATTCCCGCTTCGCTGAGAAGCCGGTCTTTGAGAATATGAATGGTAGGGTTGAACTGGATAGTGCCAACCATGGCCATTCGAGTTCCGGTCTCGAAATTCTTTTTGAACGATTTCACAACGTGTTCGGTGTCGATTTCAATAGTCACAAAAACATACAAGACCTTGATCTTGATGGAATCGATGGGCACCAAACACGAGTGCGCATAATGAATGAGGAAATCACAGCCCAGAGCAATAGCCGAAAAGTCGTCCACACAACAAGCTCCATAAGTAACGTCGCCCATGACAACAGTGGAGATATCGGGGCCGCAAAACTGCTCGATAATGTCGGAAATAATGCATGCGTAAATCAACAGTCCCTCGGGCATCTGAAGCGCAATCTTTTTGCAGTTGTTCTTTCGAATGTGCCAGATACTCTTGTGGATCTCAAAGTTGTAGTTTTTGGGCAGCGTCTTTGCAATCACGTCGTTGAGCTCCTCGTCGTTCAGAATCTCGTCCGGAATCTGGTTGATGATTCTGGGACGTCTGGTGGAGTTTTTGACGAGCGAAGTGGAAGCCGAGGGTCCTGAACCGGTGGCTCGGCCCACAAAACGCTTTCTGGGCTGCGAAGAGGCGGTTTTTTTGCAGTCACCAGATTCGCAGGGCGTTTCCGCGTTAGTAGAAGTAGCTTTGCACTCTCCAGGAGCAGTACACGACATTTTGTGAGGGGGTGAAATTTGTGAGATAGTTGAGATGATCATGCATGTTGAAAAATATTTACCTTTGGAGAGGTATATTGGTGTATTTGTCGGGAATCGAACTGACGACCTTCGGAGTTAAACGGAGTTAAGAGCGTGGCAATGGAGAGCGTGGCAATGACTCTCTAATGAAGTTAGTCGGAGTGTAGTAACAGCTCTCATAGCATCTATTTTTTCTACCACACGCCTTCAGACGTCTGTGATGTTACTATTCTCCTCCCCCTCTTATAAGGTTTGTTGTATTTTTTTCTACAACTGTCTACACCGTGACCATTAAGCTTTTTGACCTGCAGGACCATGCATTTTCCTAAATATTTTGGTTTCTGTCTTCATCAAGGCAGCACACTATTATGATCACGCCGGATTTCACCGTCGATCAGGACGAGGATTTCGTCTTCGTCAACATCAAGGCGCCCCATATCCGGGTCGCCAACATTGAGATTGTGGTAGATGGCGAATTGTTTGTTTTTTCCCTGGCACCCTACTATTTGCGGTTGCGGTTTCCAGGACGACTCCTAGATGAGGACGAAGAGGAGGTGGAAATGGTGAAAAAGCAGATCAGGGAGGCCACGCTGGACGCCAAGCCCCAGGATCAGGAATCTGATTCGAAATCGGGTGAAAACTCGTCGAGCAACAAGCAGTCTTCTTTGATCGAAGAGGTGTCCTCCAAACCTCTGATTGAAGAGATTTCCGAGCCCCGAAAAGAGTCTGAGCCGAATGCCAAGAAGCGCAATTACGACGAGATGGCCACTTCGACGCTGGTGGAGGAAGTTCGGCCCAGCAAGTTTCTTCTGGAGGAGAACACGTCTCAGCCTTTAGTGGAAGAGGTGGAGCAAGTCAAAGTGAAGCCTTTGATTGAGGAAATTGGAGGTGGCGGGCTGCTGATTGAAGATATCACCGAGAAGAAGAATGGTGAGGAGCAGGAGGAGAAGGTTGTTATCAAAAAGCGACCAAAAGTGACCAAGGCTACTGCTACCTATGATTTGGGAAGCTCTACTATCAAGTGTAGAATTCCCAAAGAGGAGCCTGGAATGTGGAAGGACATTGACATGATCGGCAAGCTGCTGGCACGTCAAAATGAGACCCAGGTGATGGACGAGCTGCGAAAAACTGTCATTGAGGAGCTGGATGGAAACGAAGACAAGAACACAGAGCCCACCGAGCTCCAGGAAGCCGACGCTTTCGACTGGGAAATCAAGCAGGAGATGCCCAAGCTCGGCGAGGATAGTCACGTGAGATACGGGTGGCAGGGACGGTACAATGGCGCTGTGGGGGTCAGTGTGGCCAAGGGCAACGATGTCAACGAGATTGTTGATCCTGAGATGAACGGCGTTGACGAAGAGGCCCGAAAGGAGCTCCGAACCGAGATTGAGCAGTCGCGGTTCAGTCCAGACTACTATCTGTCTGATTTGCTGGAAAACGACATGGTTCCCGAGTATCTCCACTACGAGCTGCCCAAGGAGTTTTGGAACGAAAACAAGAGCGAAATGGCTCTTTCGGGCGAGGAGAACCGGGTTCTGAGCGAGATTATGGCGAAATCGCGGTCGAAATCGGCCTACAAGAACATTTCTGACCCCAAAAAGGCGTACATTGGCCTGTTGAACCTTTTGTTCTCCTTCTTTTACGATATCAGAACCACTTTCAACGACCACACTGTCGAATCGCCATGGACTATTGGTAAGCTGACTCCCCAGTTTGCATCTCTTGACGACTCGTTCCATACAGTTTCTGAAGCTGTGATTGCCAGCAGCAGACGAGCTCTCACATATCCTCTGGTCCGAAGTTTTGGACTGGTGCTGGAAATCTGGAAAGATGTGGCCAAGGTGATCAAGTCCGGCAAGCGGGCGATTCTCAAGGTGCTTCTGGAGCTCTACAAGCTCTTTTCGGTCCACGATCTGTACTATGTCTATGCCGACATCTGGCTCAAGGACTACGTGGGATGGATCCAGTATGCCAGTGACAAGGTGCTGGATTCGTTGGCCGAGGAGCTGGACAAGTTTGTGCTCAAGAAGGAGATGCTGGGCTTTGATCTGGAGGAGTGGGAGAGAAAGGCCGAGGAAGGAGAGATTGCTCCAGAGGTGGAGGAGCCTGAGGAGTAGAAAGAGGAAATGCAATAGACAGATGAAGAGGAGGAAACGGAAACGTACAATACCAATATAATGTCATTAGAGAAGAATCAGAGGTGTATTTGAGGTATAAGATGACTATGAATGCCACTGACAGTAAATCACTGATAAGAGTAAATCTCTAATGAAGTCTGGCCTTAAATTCTACAAGTATTACTTGGATTCAATCAGTTGACTTCTATAAGTAATTAAGACTGCAGAGTTGTTCTACAGGTGGTTGATAACAGGTATTACAGTAGTTGAATAAAATAAAATAAAAACAAGAAACACACAATAGTATTCAATTCGCACTATCGAGCTCAATGACCCCAATATCCACCACTCAATACTTTCAAAATCCCGTCTGTCCACCTGCTTACTAACATCCCAATCGTATTTCAATTTTAATCATAATTGGAAATTACAACCATCTTAATGCTAAAGTGGATCACTAATGATCGAGAGGAAGTTTTTAGTGGTAGCATTAAAATCCAGCTCGAAAAACTTCCTCCCATACCATTTCATACCATTCCTCATACATGGATAATGCAAGATTAGGTAAGACGACATGTGATGGCGTGACTAGGAGGTCTCAGAGAACAGCCCTCGATATCTCTATAAATCGCATTTCTTTTTGTACAATACGGCATGGCCAATATCAATATGGTGGTTGTAGCGTATTTACGTCCATGGTGCACTTTATTTGTCCCCCACAATAACTGATCCAGCAAATACCTCATTGAGCAACAAAACAGCAGAGTCATCGGCACATAGGCAGAAATATCTCAGTTGCGTTTGCTGCTCTGAGTATTAACTGCCGACCCGGAGGTGAGACCAAATGAGACATTTTTCCAGCGACAAAAGAAACACAGCCTTGTGAGAAAAGGAGTTGCGTGCATGGCTGACGAAAGAGTTTTAGTGCTGAATTTAGCAAGCCTTGGAAGGTTCCAGGGTAGTAGAAGGAGGATAAAGAGCCCGTCAGACGACCCCTTGAGGCCCCTCGCAGGCGTATTTCGACTCCCGGACCCGCCTGCTTCTCTTTGTGCACCAACTCTTTGCTTTCTCCAACCGCTTGCTACATGTCCACAACCAGACTTCCTCAACGGGTTGCAATCTCTGTAAAGCTTTTGGTTGCGCAGATCCGGCTCCGCAAAAGGCAGTTTAATTTCATACGGCCACACGTGACCGAGTTTCACCGTTGAGTGAGATAGGAAGGTCCAGTTAGGGGATGGAGACAAGGTGGAGTTGTGCAAACTGTGAGAACGAGCTGTTGCTGTGGCACTTGTAGTAGCTCGTCTCACCAACTCTCGCACATACACTCTGGTGAATAAACCTCGATATGGCCGGATCCAGGTAGAGTTCTCTCAAGCTATGATCCAACTCTTTTTCGAGGCCTAACTTTGGCCAGAGTTTGCGCAATAAAAACCGATAGATGCCCAAAGAGGCACTTGGAGCGGAGCATTCACAGCCTGCGAGCCTATTAGCAATTGAGAGCGCAGCTGAGTGCGTTTGGCTGAGTAATTCTCTTTTTTTTATCCTACTTGTCCAATTCTGTTCCTGACTCTCACACCATCGACAACTGTAGATCAACAAACTTATACATTACTACAACTAAACGATTGATCTACATCGTGTACTTGTAAGTACAACGTAGAGTACTGTAGTAGCTTACAGGTAGATCTTCAATTAAAACAATTGGCACTGTTTCTACTTGTAGTGTAAGTACTTGATATATCTCATCTACACTGTAGTCTGCTAAATCAGCCATATCTGAACTGCTACAATTCAAAACTACTGTACATATCCAATTCTACCGCATCACAATTGGCACTGTTTTTCTACTTGAAAATTTCTTCAAACTGCAAGTACTTCTAACATCTCCATCTACACATATACAAGTAGTCTGTACCATTTCTGAACTACTCTCAAGACTACAACTACCAGACATCCTCTCATACTGTTAATACTGTTATCACCCATCCCTGGGCATGCATTACTTCTCCTTATCAATCATAAAGTCCACGCCGTGCTTGTGGCTCTTGGCCTGGGGATTCGGCGTGGTTCTCTCGGACGACACGGCGTCCGTTTTGTAGGGGTACTCCGGGATGCTGAGCGACGTCAGTTCGCCGCCCGACGCCCCAGCCGCCCCTCCAGCTCCTCCAGCTGCACTGCCGCCGCTCTGAAAGTAGTTTAACGAGCGATTGAACGAGTCCGAGCGGATCGACGCCTCGGACCGGTGCCGGGTGTGTGTTTTTCTGCGGTTAGAGAGAGACGCCGCGTTGGCGATGGCTGTGGTTGACGACGATGCTGCCGATTCCGCCGCGTCCGCGTTACTGGACGCGTCTGAGCCCCGTGATCCTCGAGACGCCCTTTCGGCTCTCTCTGCTCTCTCTGCTCCTCTCTGTTCCCTCTCCTTTTCCCTCTCGCGCTCAGCTGCGGCTCCTCCAGCCACATCGCTTCTGCGGCGTTTCCTGCCTGCCTGTTCGTCCTCCTCCTCGCGGTCCTTGTCCTTGCCTCCGCGTCTCTCCCGCTCCTGTTTCTCCTTCTGCTCCTTTTCCTTTTTCGTGTTGGACGGCGTGCGGGTCGGCTGCCAGTGGTGGAACTGGATAATGTGATGCATGGATTGCGACGGCGGCGCTACCGGCTGTGGAGAAGAAGGCGGAGAGCCCGCTGCGACCCCCGAAGGCGTTCCTGGAATGCCAGGAGCCGCACCAGTCCCTGCAGGACCTACGGGAGTGCCTACACCAGGCGTTCCAACCACACCTGCAGGGCCCACGGGCGTCCCTACACCCGGAGGCGCATAATACGGCCATGGTCCTGCGGGGCCTCGAACTGGCGACGTGTGAGCTGCTCCCTGCGCATGGGGCGAGTTGGAGTAGATGGGCGGCGAGGGATGCAGTTGGGGCGCTCCTTGGGGAGCTCCCTGCAGATGCTGCTGCATCGGGTGGACCGCGGGCCCAAACTGGAAGCGGCGGGGCGACTGGGCGCCGTAGTCCGTGGGCTTGGACGGCATGCTGAGGTTGCGCTGGTGGTGGCGGAAGGACATGCGCGAGTCCTTGTGCAGCGGAGACATGAGCCGCGCGGATTCGTGCGGGGGTCCCTGCTGCGCGGTTACCGACCGCTGGGGGGTGCCTGGAACCACTCCCTGGGCCGCTGCCGCGGCAATTGCGCCTGCCTGCGCGGATATCGACACTCCAGGGGTGCCGCTGTGACTGGGAGTCGAGTGGGTCGACGGATAAGCGGGCTGCTGGGCGGCTACGGGGATGGAGGCCGACTGGGTGAGCACGTTAGCCGCGGCCTGGGCGGCAGCCTGGACCAGAGCCGAGTATGACGTCAGCGACATGGGCGCGTCCTGGGCGAGTTTGTCGAGCTCGGAGGCAATGTGGCCGGGAAGTTCCGGTTGCTGGGTGAACAGCAGGGGTATCAGTGCTGGCGGCACGTTGTATTTGACCGCCTGGTCGAACAGCTGGAGGGCTCTTTGGGCTCGTTCCATGCGGTAGTATTCCGTCCGGCTGACCTCTTGTTGCAGTAGGAGGGAGGGGTGGGAGCTGGGCGGTTCTTGTGGTTGTGGTTGTGAGTGTGGATGTGGTGGTTGTGAGTGTGGTGGTTGAGACTGTGCTGGTTGAGTAGACTGTGCTGGTTGAGTAGACTGTGGTGGTTGCGATGGTCCTGACTGTGGTTGTCCTGGTGCTTGTGTGTGCACTTGTGGGTCTGCCTGCTTCTGCCCGTCGCTCATGTCACTGGTGTCGCGCTCCATGTGGTGACCATCGCCTGAAGACGGAGTAGTGGCGGACGAGGCGGGTAGTGCGGAACCTGGGGCTAGAGGAGCCGAAGCGGAAGGTGCTGTGGAGGGCGATTCCGACACGGGAGTTCCTGCCGAAGCGGAAGCAGAAGGAACCTCGGCGACCTGGGGCCGCGAGGGTTGACGCGCAGACCAGTCGGACATCTGAAACACATGTGGCTCGTCCACGGTAGCAGCCATAGATGTGCTCTTGCAGTTAGTGAGTGTCTAGTTGGAGTACAAGGGCAGCAACGTTCTAGAGGAGGTTGTGCAAACGAAACTGCACGTTTTGCGGGAGGCTGTGCAACAAGTGAGGGTGGTGTGGAGTGGCGCCGGCGGTCGTCGTGGGTGGGAGGGAGTGTAGGTCGTGGAGGTCCCCCTGGAGTCTGGCGTGGATGTTTTTTTTTTTTTTTCCAAGCTCGCTTTTTTTTTTTTGCCCGTCGCTACTTCTCGACTTTTTCAAAGCCCAAATAGACAAATAGACTGCTCTCTGCTGAAGGTCTTGTTCCCACAGTATCCCACCTTCCAAACTTTTGGGCACAATAGGAATTGATAAACCTCTGCCTTGGCTCACCTTTGTTCCAAACTAAAAAAGAACAGACTGTCACGTGGAATCAGCTGGCCCTTCTGCATTGAGAGAGGGGACAAGCTGAGAGACAGATATACGAGCTTGTGGGTACGCTGGGGGAAAAGGGGAATACGGCAGGAGCAGCCCACGTGACGGAGGAGATCCCTGGTTGCCCTCGTTACCTCTCCTGCTCCCCCCTTGGCTCCCCCTGCTTACATCCCTATAGCATCCCAGATGCTGATTAGCTTCGTCCAATGCAGACGGCCAAGGAACGGAAAATGGAAAGAAAGAAAAGTGAAAAGAAAACCAAGCACAAGCACAAGTAGTGGGGATACAGTGTGAGAGGTATGGATCTGGGTGTTGTGTGTTGGTATTTTGGTCGTTGTTTTGTCTCCGTTTTGTGTCGTTGTTTCCTTATTTCTACTTCAAGTACAAGTATTACTCATATCTCTCACCTCACCTCACCTCACCTCTATCTTCCTTCTCATCTCTCATCTTCACCTCAATCAAACCATCAGGCAAGTCATTTAACCTCAAAACTCCCAAATCGATCTTGTACATGTTGCTATTAGAGGCGGGAAAGATATTGATTGCTGAATGGCGGTTTTTGGTATGTTTGGTACTGCTCATTTGCTGTGTCTGAGTGCTCTTCTCAGCCTGTCATATCCATTTTTCCCACCCAAGTTTCCCCATTTTTTCCACTTTTCACCGGCCAAATAACCTCCAAACCCTATTCCTCATAGAGTGTAAACGTGGCAAAATTGGGCAAGCGCATGGAAGCTTAGACTCAAACAGGAGTCCACTGCCCGCTTTGGGAGACTCGCCAACGGAAGCTGCTTATGTAAGCGTTGCCCGGCAACGCCGCCCTCGGCCCTACTCTTGAAAGTTCGCTTTCGAGTTTGAGTCTGTTCATTACTTTTAGCACTGTGATTTGGCCATGACCTTAGCCCTCCAGTTGTCATAATACCCGGTCATTTATTTGGTGTGTCACTTTGGTGTGTCACTTTGGTGTGGAATGTGACGTGGGGGTTTAATTTGTTGATGCAACTTGGGTAATATCCGCTGAATAATAATGCCAGGGGAATACCGAGCAACCAAGGCGGCAGGTTAGGCCGTTCAGGTGAGTCTTTTCTCTCAGCCTTATGTCTGCCACTGCATATATTGAAAGTAAAACGGTGGTGAGTGGAAAGGTGAAAAACCAAAGAGTTGAGTTGAAAGTCACGTGATAATAACGGCTCTGGTAAATATGTCAAATGTCACTGGATAGAGGGGCGATGGGATTGACAGCGCTTGACGATCTTCAGCTTCTCCAGGTTTTGTCAAGCTCTGTATCTACTGTGCTCTCGCTGATCTCGATCTATAAATAACAGACTCTGCCATTCTGAAAGTTGCAGCCTCGAGAGTTGCCTCACGGAGGCTATCAAGGTGTTTGTGAGTCGAGTATTCAGATTCGAGCGTTTTTTCTTTAGCTTAGTGAGTCTGGAGTTTTGAGATAAGACTGAGGTTCAAACAAGATATACAGTACTAATGATGAAAAGATGCTGTCAGACTCTCATTACACCCTCAACATTTTCGTTACAACATTCTATCTCTGATCTTACTCTCACCTTAGCAGCGTTTCTAAGACTCCTCTAAGACTCCTCTAAGACTCCTGTCTAAGCCTTGTCCCCTCAACGTATACTAGAGTGCTAGAGTGCGAGACCCTGACCTGATATTCGTTTTGAGCCTGACAGACGAGGCATTGGAATGACCCCATCCCTTAATTGACACTTGGCTATCTACCAACCTCTCAAGCCTTGCAACTCTCGCCTCACAACCCTCGCCTCACAACTCTGCACACGATTAACTCTTCCAGGTCTACATAGAAGCCTTGAGATCTGGTTCTCGTTTGATTGGACACATGATGTCACTGCAAACTGCTCCTCCAAGGCTTCTTTGCAATTGAATTCCGCTATTTATAGAGGCGGACGGGGACCCAGACAGTCTTCAGACACCGCCTTTGATCGATCCTCACTTCCAACTCAGCTCTCCGGGCAAGGATAAGTTTGGCACAAGTATATAATCCGAGATGGTGTTGATAATAAAGCTACCGGTAGCATGAACGGATTTGGATGGAGGTTGGACTGGGGTGGTTTTGCATTGCTTTTCTCTCGGCTATGTCTCGCTGGAGACACAAAGAGATCTATATAAGCGCTGTTTACCCGCCAAAGAGGCGCTAGCTCCCGCGAAATCGCGCCAAAATCGCTCGATTCCGTTAGCCACTTCGTATACCCCTGTGGTGGGCCTCTAGTGTCGAGAGATTGTCTCGTCACGCTAACCGTATTTGCCTATCGAACCTTATTTTTGGAGGTGAACGGCATGCACACACATGTCCACCCGCGCATCCCAGACGCACCTCCAGGCGATAACGGCCCGGGGTGTCATGACGGATTGAGAAAACAACAGACGAGAAAGAAAGGAAAATGCATAACAAAGTGACAGGTATTATATGAAAAGGAGTCTTACAGAAGAGGAAATAAAAGGCACGGTTGGGGTACGGTTGGGGTATGGTGATTTCCCGTTTGGCTCCTATTTAGCAAATTTGTTTTTTTGCTTGTGGCCTCAAACTCGAACCTGCGACTCCATGGCCTCAAACTCCCCCGTTCGATTCTGTTGACCTCATCAATTAAAGCCACGTTTTTTGTTTCACCATCAAAACACATTCTCACCATACTCGCACGTACACTTCACAACACTTGCTCAGACTATAATAGCGGCGCCAGTAGCTTCCCAAAAGGAGCCAGGAGCCACGACGATATTATATTATGTAGCCGTAGTGGATTTGGACGACTAATAAGGACAGCTTAGGTCTGTAGAAACACTGCTACGGCATACAACGTCGCATACTTCGAGGTAATGGCAATGAGTACAGTTGTAGGTAGAGAGCCGTACGGATCGTACGAGTACGTATCGTATTTCAATCAAGTACATTTAGCTAGCTACAATGTTCTTACTCAAACCACACTGTACCACCTCTTGTTTTGACATAATAATATGACTGTTCATTCTCTGAGCTATAATGCCATTGTGTACCCACCCTGTCTCTTGATGCAGTAATGTGTTACAACAACAACAGAGCTGAGATTACTTGAAACGGTAGTCCTTCCCGAATACCTGATTGGGGTTGTGCAACTTATGATATTGTCTGACTAAGAGGAATACGAGAAGACGAGTGATTTGTGGTCATTGTGATTATGTAATCGTTTGATTATGTAAGCAGATGAGGATGGGAGTTTTCCCTTGTAGCCAGGCTGTCGAGAAGAATAAAACTGAATGAAGCGCTCTGAATTATATGACTATGTCTATCTAATGACTCATATTGAGGTCTCATATAGATTTCAACGTGCATTCTGTAGTATTCATACTGTAGTCTGAAGAGTGTAGATCTCAAGATGAAGGTCTATCAAACAGCTATGACTTTGTGTAGTCTTTATCAGGAACTCTCTTAGATTTCTAATGCCCCCCATCTTCTCCATCGGTCTCTATCTCCTTCATATCACCTACAATTCCACACCCCATCCATCTTTCCCTCCCAAGTACTCTACTCACACTCTCTCAACTAACAATTTACGTTACTTACCCCCTTCCAACCCCACCATACAGCTTCCCCATTTCATAAAGCCGTTGAAACGGTTTTTGAATCGATTAAACAAACAATTCTCTATACACTCATATAATCACCCCTCCCTCTCCATCTCTATATCCACCTCAATACCTCACTCCCTTCTTGGTCACCCCACAAGGGCCCTTAACCGATTATTCTGGTGAGACAAGTCACTCTGGGTCCGTCAAAAATGCACGGATTCGCCTGAAAGTCGAGAAATCGACTCTTGCTCTCCCCTAAACCACCCCTGAACCTCATGCTTCTCGCAGCTGCCTCCAGTCTCGTTTTATCGGCTGCCGAAAAACCTCCGCCGAAAAACCGCCGCTTAGGTCGGCTTTCGGTTAAGCTTCATGCACTCCACATTTCAACTTTATCCAAATGAAAGAATATATAGAGCAGAGTAAACGAACACAACAACTCACAGTCTCCTAATCGTCACAAACCAATCCACAATGATCCGAACAATTGCCCGAACACGAATTGTGCCCGCCTCTCGAGCTCTGTACTCGTCCAGACTCTACTCCGACGTGGCAACCACCAAGGGAGAAACATACACGCTGACCAAACATTTCCTGGACCCCTCCAACACCGCCCACATTGCCGTGTACTCGCTCAACCGGCCCGAGGCCATGAACTCCATCTCCAAAAAACTGCTCGAGGAGTTTGAGACCTACATCAACTCGCTGGCGGCCGAGGGACGACATCAGAACGTGACCAATACCCGGGCTCTGATTCTGTCCTCGGAGCTGCCCAAGGTCTTCTGTGCCGGCGCCGATCTCAAGGAGCGAAAGACCTTCACAGACGCAGACACCGCGGCCTTTTTGAACAAGCTCAACGGCACTCTGGACACCATCCAGTCGCTGCACATGCCCACCATCACCGCGGTCCAGGGCTTTGCTCTGGGAGGAGGAGCTGAGATTTCGCTGGCCACAGATTTCCGAGTTTTGTCCGACGTGGCTCAATTCGGTCTTCCCGAGACCCGTCTGGCTATTTTGCCCGGAGCTGGAGGAACTAAGCGACTGCCCAAGCTCATTGGATACTCTCGAGCTCTGGACCTGGTACTTACTGGCCGACGAGTCAAGGCTGACGAGGCTCTGTCTCTCGGAATCGCCAACCGAACCGGCGAAAACGCTCTGGAAACCGCGCTCGAAATGGCCAAGCTCATCTGTGAGGGAGGCCCCATTGCCATCAACGCCGCCAAGATGGCCGTCAAGGGCGAGTCCAAGGAGTGGGAGATTGCCGCCTACAACAAGGTGGTCAACTCGGAGGACAAGTTCGAGGCTCTGTCGGCCTTCAAGGAGAAGCGAAAGCCTGTCTTCAAGGGCAGATAGGGGAGTAGACTGGTGAAGAAGAAGACACTTACTCGTGGGTGTTGAGTATATAAAATAATGATTTATGACATGAAAGAGAGCATCAGAGGTGTATTGTATGATGAACATTACAAAAATACGAGACCTGATATATGGCATTCGTGTTTGGGGTGAGAGATCAGAATCAACTGACATGGATTTCTCATGGATTTCTGATAATACGAAAAGAAGAGAGTGTGTCATAAGTGACCCTCAGCCACTGAATAGCAGTATGAACCCTGCCAGTAGGTCCCGAGACGCTTGTGAGACCTCACATGATGTTATGGTGTTCTATACAGACTCTCAAGCTCTCAAGCTCTCAAGCTCACAAGTTCCTCTTGAAGACATGTTAGAGAGGCGCAAATATATATCAAATTACTCACCAGAGGTTGTGCTCTCTAACTATATGTCTTTTTGATTGGAAATTGTCTAAATTACTGAAATTCTCATGCAAATTTCGCCATTTCGTACTTGCTGACTAAGCACATCAACCTGAAATAGTCATGTTAAGACAACTACAATAGCTCTATGAGGTTGTTCAGACGCTTTTATTGCAGACCAGTTTCCCTTTTGCCTCTATGATGCTCACTCCATTACTTAAATCACAATTAATGACAGTGTGCTCCAAATCTGAAAACTGGGGTCAATAGTAGATGACTGAAAAGTTGGCTCGTAAAGGAGATGTAAAATAAAAGAAGGCTGAGTAAGCAACTTCAACTCAAACTTATTTAAATGGTATATTTTTCCAAGCCCCATCTCATCTCTACGTCCTACAGTATTCATCAGACAGATGTCCTTAACTACAGCTGCCAACTATAGCGTCAACTAATAATAACCTTATAGTGGACATGAGATACCCCGATAACACAACCCAGAGAGACTAATAACAGCTCTGTGAACGTGCCATTTACACCACCAAATAGCCCCCTTCAAGATGCTCAATTTCCACTACTCACCCTCTGATTATTATCGAATCATATACCCCCTCCTCTGTTTGTGGCACCGCCCTGCTTACTAAGCCGATTAGGGTTAAACACATTCTGCGACGTATCTTCTCTCCCCTCCCATATAAATACAGCAACATGAACCAGGGGTACTACAACATCTACCGGGTCAGCAGGTGAGTTTCGCAGCGGAATGTGATGGGGCGGGCAAGTTATCCCCACTGTGTGATTTTCAGCGAGATTCAATGATTTTTGGATGTTTTTGTGTGTGATGTTTGTGGGTGTTACTGTGACTCTAAGAGATAGGATAGATGAACACATGTCTCTTTGGTTACCGTGACAACATATAGGCATGGCATTCTCCATGTGACTACCCTCTTCATTGAATCCCAGTCTGTCTATATATACCCCTCCTCCTCCCCCTCTAACCCAGCATAGGAACAGCTCTCACAGAGGCTCTGGATGAGCTGATTCGAGATAGCACGATCCCGCCACAGCTGGCGCTCAAGGTGGTGGAGGTGTTTGACCGGGTCATGGCCGACACTCTGCGCAACGACGTTCGAAACCGAATGTCGTTCAAGGGCGAGTTGCATACCTATCGCGGTCTGGAAGATGTGTGGACGTTCATCATTCGGCGCGTGGTGTTCAAGATGGACAACAACGACGTGGTCAACGCCGACAAGATCAAAATCGTCACCTGCAACGCCCGCAAGGCTGGAGATGCGTAAAGCACGGGATTTTTGGTGGCATTTTGTTGTCGCTACCACTTCAAGTTATTAGGGTGGAAGAACAACTGAGCAAGGAACTCGGCAGTTGTCCGGTAGTCCGTCTAGGATATCGTCTATATAGTACCCCGCTTGATCGCACTTGAGCATTGGCTCGTGCAGAGATAATATATGTTTGTTTTTACAGAGGGAGGTTAGTGCTGAAGAAAGTAGTTGTTTGGAGCAAGCTAGCCATGAGGCTGACCTGTAGCTCTGTCCAACGTATTGTAGAATTGTTCCTCTTATCTGAACCCTTGTAGTCTCGCTAAGCAGGTATAGAAGGACTGACTGTAATTGGCAGTTCCAGTGATGTTGAAATGGTTGCTCTTGCTACTAGGAGTGCCCCAATTGTGGCCATGTCTCATTTGTCTTCTCAATAGACATAGCCATGGTATTGACATCTTCAAGTTGCTGTGCTACAAGCCCTAATGATTTCTTGCCAAATATTCTATGACTCTTGTTGTCTAGACTTGAAGCATTCGATATCATAAGTCATTATAGATACCCTTCAGATCCATGTAGCCCAAGTGTGAGAGGAGAAGATACCTGCTAAGCATTGACATCATCTGCCTGGTACGGATACTATGCAAACTTCTAGCCACTTTCTGACACTGATTCACTAAGATGTAATTAGATCATCAGTCAATAGGATCGCTCAAGTTGTTGTAGTGAATCATATTCACTTCCTCATTTCACACATTGTTCCCTTCACTACTTGTCTCAGAGACTGTAAGACATGAGCAGGCTTTCTACCACTGCTATTCCTTACAACTGTTTGCAACTCTCACTCGATCGTCTTGAATCATTCAGTCTACCTGTGAATCAACGGCACCTCTCATCATCCTCACATCTCTTCATTCTTCACTCAACTACCAATCTACACTTTGCTCCTCACATTTGTCATATCTCGTTAAAATACAGAAATTAAATACAAGCGACCCATTTCTAAATAACCATGGATCGGTAGTGGGGCTGCGTCTGGCCCTGGGGTCCGGCGGGAGGACCCTGGGGAGGCCGTCCCTGGCCCTGCTGTCCGGGAGGAGGGCCTCCAGGACCTCGAGGACCCATCATATGAGGAGGAGGTCCGCCCTGGTGACCGGGAGGAGGTCCTCCGTAGCCCTGCTGCTGTCCGGGAGGAATAGCAGACCGAGGCTGAGGTCGGTGAATGCCTCCAGGAGGCCCACCAGGACCACCGGGACCACCATGCCGAGGAGGCTGGGGAGCTCCCTGGTTGTATCCTTGAGGGGGGCCCTGGTTGTAGCCCTGGGGAGGTCCCTGGCTGTATCCCGGAGGCTGGTAGCCCTGGGGAGGTCCCTGGGGTCGACCCTGGCCCTGAGGAGGGCCCTGCTGGAACTGTCCGGGTCGTCCCTGGCCTCCCTGGGGTCCCTGGCCGGGAGGAGGGCCTCGGAAGTTGCCTGCGGGCGAGTGAGACCGCTGGGGCTGCACGGCAGGCATCTGGGGAGAGGAAGATCGGCCCTGCTGCTGTGCGTAGGGAGCCTGGGGGCCGTAGTTTCGACCGGGGTGGCCCTGGCCGTGAGCTCCGCCCTGGGGACCGCCGTAGGGTCGCTCCTGGGGCTGCTGTCGAGCAGGAGGCTGCTGACGAGCAAACTGGGATCCAGCACTGGCAGCCTGGGGTCCAGGGGCTCCGTTAGCCTGGGTGGGGGGAGCGCCGTTGCCCATTCCCTGTCGCTGGAAACCGTGGGGAGGAGGCTGGGGGCTGGAGCCGTTCTGCTGGGGTCCTCGAGACCGGTTGGAGAAGGTGGAAGACGAGGAGCCGTTGCCCATGGAGTACATGGCGCTGGCGTTGGCGTTCTGGCCGTTGGCGACGCCGTTGGGGGTCTGGACGGTGGGGGTCTTGGGCTGCGCGGCCTTGGTCTGGATGGACAGTTTGCTCATTTCGTCGGCAGCCGGGTCTCGGGAGCCGAAAATGGACTCGCGAATGTCCGCACGGGTATCGCCTCGAATGTCGCCTCGCGAGCCCTTGTGGTTGAGCGCAGAGCCCTGCTTGGGGCCATCGACAGCTCGTCCGTACGACTCTTCGTCCATAAACGCGCCAGAGGTAGGGTAAGGGAGCTGGGGCGACTTGGGGTCGGTGGACTTGCCGATGGAGGGCAGCAGGGTGTTGGGCTTGGCTCCGTCGCTCACGTGGCGCTCGTGGGTTCGGGGCACCTGCAGAGAAGACGAGCTGCCCATAGGAGCCTTGGGCAGAGGATGGCCGTTGCCTTCGGGCAGGGGGCCAAACGTCATGTTGGGATCCCGCTGGGGAATCTCGCGACGCGGAGGCTCCCGCAGATGTTCACGTGACCTTGCCGGGGAGTTGGGCTGCGACACGGAACGGTCCTTGCCAAACACGTTGGGGGGGATGGCCAAGGACGGCGAGTTGCCTCCAGAGCCCAGACCTGAGCCAATGGAGGACACCCGTCGAGAGGCGAGGCCGCCGGAGCCCTTGTAGCCCGTGGACATCTTGCGGGAGAGAATCTCCTTGATGTTTTTCGTCCACATGGCCGGGGACCAGGACTCGGAGCCCGACACGCCGACCAGCATGAGAATGTCGGCGAGCTCGAGGTAGTTGACGCGGGGGAGCGTGGGCATGCCAAACAGCAACGACCGCTGGTCCGTCTTGTCGGCGTTGAGACGCACGGGACGGCCGTACAGCTTGAAGGCGTCAAACACGGGCACCAGGAACCGGATCAGGGTCTCGAAGCCGAGCACTCCGGCGTGCTGCTCGGGCATGAGGAACACAGAGGCGTCCTTGGCTCCTTCAACGTCGTCGAACGTGACAGTGCCGTCGATTTTGAACAGCGTGCTGTTGTTGATGAGCATGGGAGACGAGGGGTAGATGGCGTAGGCCGACTGGGCCACGGTGATCTTGGCCAGCGGCGGCTTCTTGACCTTCTTCTTGTCCTCGTAAAACGAGACTGTTCCGTAGGCCTCGTAGCCCTTCTTTTTGGCCTTGGACTTGACCTTGGGGTCCACGGGAGCCACAATGGTCCAGCACCGTTTCCAGGGCATTCCAGGGCCAAAACGCACCGACACCCAGTCCTCGTGGGCGAAACGGGTCTCGGCAAGAAGAGTACGGATACCGTTGAGCTGTCTGCCCTTGGCAGAAAGAAGACCGCCGGTGTACGCCTCTTGCAGCGACGAGTACTCAAACTGGGACAGTCTGAGGGCCGAAGACCACTCCTGCAGCAGCTTCTGGGACGAAAACTGCAGCAGGTACCGGTTCTTGAGCGTGGTGGACAAAACTATGATATTTTGAAGGTCTCCGTTGGGAGAGGGCAGCGTGAGGATCGACTTGAAGGTAGCGTCGGTCACGTTGATGTACGACGGTTTGAGCTTGGTCAGCCCGCCCTTGTGGCGGTCGAGCTCCTCGGCGTCCCAGATCGACATGACGGTGCCCTGGAGCCGGCCGTAGACCTCGACCCATTTGCGGTCGTTTACTGGTTTTCCATCTGGGTTAGTGGGTGCTAAAAACAGAGCTTATGTGATGCCACGTCGGTGCGGGGAACCCCACGGCGACACGATGCGGTATTACGTCCGATGAGCAGAGCGAGACATGTCTGGGCCCCGCACGTTTGTGGCCGGCTCTTTTTCTCGACGATTATCGCACGGCGATACCGTGAACCTTAAGAGATTAAATGCAAAACAAACAGAAAAAGTGGCAGACTGTGGAAATGACCTGTAGAGTGCAAAGGAATGGGGCTTGCGATGTGCTTTCCAAGACCTTTGTTCGCTCGCAAAAACGAGCATCCTCTCATAACCCTCTTTTCCCTCTTTTCCCTTTATCCCTCTTTTCCTCTTTCCCCTCTATACTTACCCTTGTTCAAATCGTTCAACAACATGTAGTAGCCCTCAAAGTAGACCCGCTCCTTCTGGGCGGCCAGAAGGGTGAGAATGGGGATCATTTCGGGCGGCGTGTCCTTGTCGAGTTCCAGGCCCAGCGAGGCGGCGGACCCGCTGCGGACCCGGCCCTGTGGTGAGCTGGGGGACGACGACCGGCTGTTTTGAATCTGGGCCATCATGGGCGTTCGAGGCCCCGAGTTGTACGAGCCCAGCGAGCTATTGCTGTCCATGGTGAGCTGTCTGTGTGAGTTGGCGGACCGTGGAGATTTTCTTCTCCTGTCGTGTGTGGTGTAGTCGAGTGAGTTGTTATGTCAACTGAGTTGTTATGTCAAGTGTCGTGTGTTGACGGATATGTGGTGTGCTGTAACGGGATGCCTTGTGTAGCGTAGTATCGAGGTGTGTGACGAAGATGAGGGTTCAAGTAAGGCGATACTGAGACGGGGTCGCTGTCTGGGGTCTGGCAAGGCTGTGCACGGGCGTTTGGAGAGATGGTAGTTGCACTTTGGTCAGGGTCAGACCGCAGATCGATGCAGATAGTGTTGATGTAAACGGAAGGCGCAAGTGAGGCTAAATATGCACAAGCGCCAGACAAGGGGCCCAAGAGCTAAAGATAGATGCAATCTGGAACGACGTTACAGTGAGGTGGTGGAGAGTTGAACGAGAGCTGGGGAGTGTTGTATTGTGGTGTGTGGGTGCAGTGGGGATTCTGTGTGAGTTCTGTGTTCCATTTCTACAGTACGAACGTACCTTTTGCCATCTACTCTTCTACAAGTACAGCTCTATTATCCAGTGTTTTTTCTCCACTCTAACATTACTTGTTATGATGCCAAGGTTCGGTGCTTAAAATAGCCAGCCAAGAGACGTCGGCTGGAAAGGTGGTTATGCACTGCAAACCGACGTCATGGAGACTGGAGAAAAACAGCAGAGGTGCTGTGCGGTTTTTCTCGCGCTCTTCAGACACTGCTATTTCGGCCCCCACCTCCCCGCAGTCGATCACAACAGTGAAAAATCGCGTGCGAACCCAAAAGTAAAACCATGGGGCTGAGTACCGTCTAACTGTATACAGTTGATGGAGAAGACGTCTGGAACCTGGAGATGTTTTGATAACATCCAGAGCAAGGCCTGGCAGCCGAGGCGGTGGGGTACGGGGCAGGTGTGCAGATTCCGAGTACAGATTGCGAGCTCACATAATGTATTTGTCCGTACAAGTACACTCTATAAACTGTTTACTTGTACTGTCTCTTCTCGATCTACCGTTGAAACAGGGCTGTGCTGGATGGAATACGAGCTGCACGATCTGTCGCTGCCGGTCCATGAGTGAGGGGACCGGTGCGGAATGAAAACATCTTGGCTGGCCCCCCACGGCTCATCATAGTCATAAACTCAGGCATAAGTGAGCAAGTTGGGTGGGTGGTGAATTTGACGATACTTTTCTTATTCTAAAGATGCTCGCTTACAGCAAAACTCGACCGTTTTGGTACCCCCACAAGATGTGGAAATACAAGCCCAGGAACGGCCAAATAGCCAGTCTCCCCACTCCTGTCTATTTGCTCACGCTTCACCCTTCTTTGTTTCATCGAAGAAAGACCGCATAGCAAGTCAGGCACTGGTGGCATCAAGCAACACCAAGAGGTGACCCACACAGCAACTACAGGCCAAAGTAGCAACAATAGGATGCTTCCAAATGAGAGTCTTGTGCTATCGCACCGCATTCGCTCTTGCTACGTGTGCTCCTTGGCAGCCGTACTCGTTTATATCGTATCCTATCGTCTGGCAAGGCATAATACTCAGCCTCGTTTGACGTAAGAATACAGACTCGTATAAGCGGGTCTGTCAAGCTGCAGAGAAGAGTGCAAGAGCGGAAATTGGACGAAATAAAGGGTGAAAAGAAATGAGCTTTCTTCGAAATCGAACCAGAAAACGAGTGAAACGACGGTCTCCGTACTGTCAAAAATCCACAGTACCTCCTGTTATTGTTTTTATCCATCAACCCAAATCGACTCTTGGTTTAGACTGCCACGATAATCCGGCGGTTAACTGCTATCAGAGACCCGTGGATGCGCTTTTTTTCCCAGTAACCAGCCCATGGTTCGATTCCCCAACCTTCTCCGACTTTAGGTGGGTGTTTATTACCAGTGTGTATAATACTCATTTCTCGAGATATAACAAGCACCCTTGACAGCTGGTTCATGCACAACACCACGTGCTGGAATCAAACGGAAACTGTGGCTTACAGATTATGACCAAACTGACAACGAGGTGAGTTTTTTTTGTCGACAACAGATCATAATCTGTCACTGTCTTTCGTTTCTTGGTTTCTTTTTTGCCATACCCAAAAAACACGCCTTAGTTCTCAAGGCACCAGATTACGTAAGCGAAAGAGACTTGCCGAAGATACCCTATATGGACGAGTTATACCAAAAAATAGGTTGCCAGGTGAATAAAACACTGCCAATTGATCTGATTTGGAAGATGCATGTCTGATTACAAGTACAAGTAGTCACCTTTTCATCGTTCTACACTACCTACCTTCAGATACCTCCAGATCAGATACCTCCTGATTTAGATACCACACACCTCCCATACTCGCCCCTTCTACTTCCAAATAAGGTATCGGATCGATATCCGTGGCTTATTTCACCATTTCTCGAAAGCTTGCTTTTAGCAACCCACCACAGGGTTCTTAGTAAGCCAGAGAAAAAAGGAGAAAGATGGAACTCAGCAAAAGTGCACAAAGAAGATCTAATTGTGTCGCTGAAGTCACACACCGCCACCTCGGTGTCACGTGATAGCAACGCTTGCTCTGCAGGTGCATCAATATGCCGTATATCTACATGACCCCACATATCTCATCTCGGTTGCTAACTCTATCTGCCGAGGTTATTGGGCTGAATGAGATCTTTCGGGGTCTCCAAAAGTTGTGGGGACTTGAATGCGGGTCTCCATCTACTCAATTGGTTCCCTGGAGCACCTCAGAGGAGTTTTTTATCTCCATGAACGTCCAATATCCCGTGGTTGTATGTGTATGCAGCAGCAACCCACTATAGCTCGAGCTATTTGAACTATACCACAGAGCGAGAGTATATATAGTGTGTCTCGGGCGGTGGATGGCAGTCTTCAACTTACAAACCACCCATATACAATGCTTCGAACCACTCTCAGAACTTCTCGAGCTCTGTCTGTCCGACAGTTCTCCGTCGCCTCTCGTCTTCAGCAGGATCCTCTCAAGAAGGCTGCCAGCGATGCCTACGACTCCGTCAACAAGGCTGCTCTGAAGGGCATTGATCTTGCCTCCGAGGCCGCAGATGCTACCAAGAAGGCTGCCGGTGAGGCCAAGTCCAAGCTGCAGGCTGGTGACCTGGACGGCAAGCTCAAGGAGGTGTGGAACTCTGCCAAGGGCAAGGCTCAGGAGCTGCAGTCCGAGGCCGAGGAGAAGGCCCACGATCTCCAGGGCAAGGTGAACAACGAGACCGGCGGACTCAAGGGCCAGGCTAAGGAGGCCTGGGGTGAGGCCAAGGGCAAGGCTGAGGAACTCAAGGGCCAGGCCCAGGGCAAGGCTCAGGAGCTCAAGGGCGAGGCAAAGGACGCCATCAACAGCGGCAACACCGGTGATCTGAAGGGCAAGGCCAAGGAGGCCTGGGGAGAAGCCAAGGGCAAGGCCCACGAGGTTGCTGGAGAGGCCAAGGGTAAGGCCAATGAGCTTGCCGGAGAGGCCAAGAACGCTGCCAACAGCGGCAACGCTGGCGACCTCAAGGGTAAGGCCAAGGAGGCTTGGGGCGAGGCTAAGGGAGACGCCAAGGACCTGGCTGGTCAGGCCAAGGGCAAGGCCTCTGAGCTCAAGGGCGAGATCAAGGGCAAGGCCAACGAGCACCTGTAGTGTTCGCATGGTGACTAATAACTATATATTGAATGATAAGGTATGGAGATGTTAGAAAAGTGAAGGTCATGGTGTTGTAATTTAGTAGACTGTTGTAAGTATATCATGACAATGTTGATCTACAAGAGGAATTCCATTTGTGTGTTGAGTGTTGTAGAGTCGTGAATACCTCAGAGAGATCACATTAATGTTCAGTCCCCTGTATCATTGGAGGCATATAAGATAGAGCCCCTACTAACAGAATGTAAAGACAAAGAGTTGCTCTATAGTTGATTTAAAGCTCAATTGAGAGCTGTGAATTCGTGAGTTCAATTGGTACCGTTTTCCCTACGATATATTGATTACACATTCCTCCATCTATGCTGAAACATGTATCCTCTTAAGATCCTGGTAACAGACGTACCAAATTCAATCTGTCGTCAAATATGGATCCCTCGTGCTTCCAGGCAGCTACATTTTCCAATAGAGCATGTTCTGGTGCATTTGTACAAATCTCCATTCTTGCAATATGGCTAACCCTGACTAACCCTGGCAAATGTAGGTTTCATAGAGAACGAGTTCTGAAAGAGGTGGCATTTTCTTGAGACATGTGGTTTTCAGTAGCGATGCATCGTCTATAGCTCTATTGGCGTGGCCTTATTGTCCTTTATCATCAGATCATAGAATGGCATATTGTCTCTACTGTACGGTCCCCTTTGAAGGGTGGTCATTTTGGCGTCTTCAGTTCCATATGAGAGCCATCAAGACTTGTCACTTCAAGCATCAGTTCAATGGAGGTTGCTCAAAAAGTCCAGAAAGTGTCAGACATATTTTTGTTCCTACTTGTATCCATATGGTATCTTCATTCACCTCTCCTAACCTTCCATTTGGTTGTTACAAGTACAAGTACACATATGAGCCACCAAAACGTCATGTTCAGTCGGGGAAGACCAACTGTGTTGCTGTAAAAGTGGAAATGAAAGGAAATATCACCTTGATATATCATTTTCAGCTCACATCCACGTTTGAAGGTCACGATGATCTACGATAAGGTGTAAACAAAAATACGAGACAATGAAGGAGCACAACTCCACAAATACTCTACATATATAGACAGTTACTTTAATTCTAGCTGACTATGCCAATTCTCAGTAGATTTCCAATTCTCTCTCATCCCCATCAAGTCTCACTCTTCAGTAGCACCTTCCTAACTCGTCACCTCATCGTCCCTTGCATATACGACAACCTAAACTTTTTGCCATCTCAGGAAGGTCCTACAAGTAGAAGATGTTCTGTGCTATGAAATTGTTGGGGAAAACGGTCAGTGTGTTCATTGGTGTCATATATTTATTGATATCAAGTCTTTGTCTCTTTAAATTGACTCTTTTCCTCTCAAATCCGCTCAAAAAAGACCACTCTCTGACTAAGCGAAAAGGTAGGAGACAGAGAATTGTAGTATTGTAGACCAAAACTCCAGCCGCTGCGCGACTGGCAAAAATTGCAGCACCTAGGATTCTCGTATGGTCTCCCACTACAATACTAACTAGGCTCTCTGGTGCTTGACTATGGCTGATCGGACGGGAAGCCGTATTTTCACCAGGATATGGCCGCAACTGGCAAAAAAAATGTGCTGGACCGTTGTAGCGGGCTAAAGAAGTCACGTGACCGGTTTTTTGAGGTAAAAAGTGCAGTCTCTTGAAGTCTTTAGAGCAGATCTACTGTTAACAGCTCTTAAGTGTCACTTCAAACAGAACATATGAACAATCTCTGTAGCTTACCTAATACACTGCCAAAATGGTCTCAAAGATTAATTAAGCACCTAGCAATGAGATAGATCTGTCTTAAAACTACCAGTAGACTCTTCTTTCTTTTGTTTCAGTGTCTTAGAAGTGCTACTGTCTATATGAACCTCTATTCTTGGGTTGAGTGACCATACCAAAAGTTGGGATAGAAAGCTATACTGTTTTCAAATCTCTAGTAGTGTTAAACATCACCAAAATGCCAGTATCCATGAACCCTGGGTGTTCACTGCGTCTCTCTTCCCTTGATGTTGCACTAGGCCTTCTACTTGTACCCCTTGTAGCTTGAGCCAGAAGGAGAAGAGTTGCAAGGATGTACAAGTACTCGTACAGTAGCTATTACAAAGCTTCCCCTAATAAGTGGCGAACTATGAGTCAGGGTGTCAGACATTAGAGTGGTGTAACATAGCCATGGCTGTGTATTTGTCTAGCCTTAACATTGACATCTGAAACATGGCTGACAAGCCTCTGATAGCTACAATACAGTACGGATACTGTTGACGGTGAGTTCGATTATGGAGCTGTTCTTATTACTAGCATCTATCGTCTAACGTCTACAAGTAACACTTCTTTAAATCACTCCTCCATCCTTCTCCACTGTGGATCTCTATGAACTCATGTGGACGGTTCAATAACATGCACCCCACACGGGTGGAGCCAGAGTCATTTCGCCTGTAGCTTCACAAAGCTCAGGGTCGTGGTACAAAAATATCTGCGAAAAAACGTCATTGCTCGGGTGCTAATTTACTGCACACCCCTGTCAACCTTCATGGGGATAGGAGAAGACTCAGAGTGAGACTGTAGCTGTAGCTCTAGAGATGTACGACCTCTGGTATCGTAGTACTGTGTGACTATAAATAATCTCCACTTTGCATCCACCTTCAATACTTTCCTACACATCTCTTCTATTCTACTTAACAAGACCTATCATTGACCCTACGAGTACTCACACCAATTAATGCACCCCACACTGTCTCGCATCGACTGGTGCTAATTTCCCACATATTACAACCCCCAGACTAACGCACAAAGAAACCGACATGTCCACCAACGGTATCACGCGGTACCACCCTTGTCGATGTTCCTTGCAGGGGTCACCCCGATTCCCGTAACTATCATACAAGAGGGGATAACAAGGTAAAAGGTAACAAGTGAAAAAGACAAGTGACAAGGTAAGTGACAAGGTAACAACGTCAATAAGAAAAGTGACGTCACCTATAACGATAGCTTGAGAGTGCAGTGTCAGTAGATGTTTCTTGAAACGATTGTCAATCTGTGCAGTATGCTTACGTAAGCACCTCCACTTTGCTTATGTAATCACATCATTTGTATGTAACCTTATTTTATTACTAATCTCCCATTTCCTCGCTTACGTAATTTGGCTTACTAACCTTCTCTCCTCGCTTACAATTACCCACTAAATCCATCACCACCTCAAATCGAACCCCTGACAAACCTAAGTGCATCTGATAACGGCGATTGGCTTGGGATGCATGTTGGCAGCAATGATGGTGCCCCGGTTCCGAATCGTTGCAAACCGCGCACTCGTCAAACACACCCCACTTTCCATTTGTGTCCCCCAACGAGCCGCACACCTACACGTGATCGCCATGTCTGAATACCCCTACATTTCCGAGCCCCAGACTCCCCATCTGCCCTCCTACCACTCGAACATCCAGGCGATTGCCCACAAGTTTCGAGAGGCCAAGTGGACTGCCTGCGATGCTGCCGACGCTTTTGTGAAGCATGGCGAGGATTCGGGAGGCTATATTCCCGGCCTGGTCCAGCAGTCCTTCAATTCCAAGGTTCCTGTGACCGTGGGACCGGCCTACACCGTGGAATATGCTCCTCTCGATGATCCCCGACCTGCTGTCAAGGCTGGATACATTGACGATGCTCCCGAGGGCGCTGTGGTTGTGATTGCGACTTCTCCCGCCGTGCAATTGACCACTGCTCCTTTCACGCGAATTTCCAACGCTCTCTACGGAGGTCTGATGAGCACCAGAGCCAACTACCTCAAGTGTGCTGGCACCGTGGTTTTCGGCAAGATTCGAGACAAGCAGGAGCACGAGGACCTCGGCTACGCCGTGCACTCCTACGGTCTTGGCACCACTGCTCCTGGTTCGGCCGTCAAGGTCGTGGCTGTGGGAGAACCCGTGGAGATCCAGGTGGCTGGCCAGGCTGGAAAGGAAGACAAGCCCGAGGTCCGTCGAATTGCCGCCGGCGATCTCGTGGTTGCCGACGTGAACGGCGTGGTTGTCATTCCCGAAGTCGACGCCAAAAAGGTGTGTCTGTACATTCCTGCGCGGGTCAAGGCCGACACCCTGGTTGCCAGCGACATCAAGGAGGGAGTTCGAGCCCAGGAGGCCCAGAAGGAGCGACGACGGCTCATGTACACTCCCCTCAACGACGAGGACGAGTGATATGAGGACGTTGGCGTTGAGAAGGGTTTCTAGAAGAGCCCAACTCAACCCCAACAATGACTTATGACTATATGACTATAGATAATAGAACAATGTGATGATGGGGGAGTACAAGTACTAAAAGAGTACGTCCGCACATGAACACGCCAGCCTCACCTCTGCACTCCCGCAGCGAGTCTGAGACAGATACTTTGTACTTGTACAGCTGTTTCAGAAGTTACCGGCGGTGCAGTTGAAGCTTACAGTGCGGGTAGGCAGTCAGAGGGAAGGTAGAATAAATTGATTTCGCGATGGGAGTGTGAGAGGCGGGTTCGTGATTATGGTGCTTGCTTTTTCTGGAAATTTGGCAGATTCTGAAATCTCTATATCACTCCAGATTATCATGTCCAACTGAATCATATGAGGTAAACGAGGATGAACAAGTAGACGAGAATACTTGTACTTGTACAAGCAACAACCCCGTGAACGAAAACAAGTACAGTACATTATACAAGCAATTGTACAAGTACCAGTTCACGCACACCCCACTCACCTCGTTCAATGGTCTGATTCTATCACTATCAAATTAGTCTACTTGTACAAGTACACAAGGGTCTAGCCTAGAACGTCTACAGACTAAAGAGAAGGGTTCATACCAAAGAGAGGCAAAGAACCAAAGCCAGAGAGACGTACAAGTACAAGTATTCGTTATCAGCCAGACTAGGAGCACAATCTAACTGTGTCGCCCACATTTTAGCACAGTTGCTATCTGCCTCCTTGTGTCATACTTGTGTCATCCCTCTAATAGGGATGCACCCCTGGATAGAGTGTGTATAAGGTACAGTACTGATGATTAGGAGTACCAAACGTGAAAGATTGCACTTCTCTCACTCTGCAACATGCCCTGCAACACCTCCCCCCCTACGATCTACATCTGAGTCCCTGTCGCTGTCCCTGCCTTGACGAGATTGACCGATCTACAGCAGATCGACATGGAGGGCTCTAGGGTGTGTGCCTTAGTGCTGCAAGGGACAACCGAAATTGCAGGGGGTGCAAAGGGATGAGAGAGACGAGACAATGGCCGAAGCGGGCGTCCAGAGTTACACAAGCAGCTTTTGCAGACGTGCAAAAACGTGCCCAAGTGCCGAAACGTGTGAGGATCGTCGTACGACGACGCATGTGACATTGTACCGAGAGGAGTGAAATGTTAGCAGTTGGAGGTACTTGTACAAGTAGGTGACTGGCAGTAGGAAAGTGTCCACGATTCGGTTGCTAGCTGTAGCTTTTTTGTGTGTTTTTTGTCTTTTCTGCAATTTTTGGTATTTTCTCTGAGTTGTTCTATATTATTTTCAAATCTCCCTATCTTCCAATACTCAAACTTCAACCTCCCTTCAATGTTACATAAGCAAATGATACCACCTGAAACTCTCACTCCCTCCACCCATCCAAGTTGCTTCCAAAGAGTTCCAAATAACGTGACCCAGAGCCACGCTTCACGTGACTACTGGCGTATATTCAGAATTCCTAAAACTCCTCGTTTAAGCCTAGAACAAACCAAAGATCACGTTCTCGCACGTTCTCGCACGTTCCGGCACGGGTTTCGCCGTTTCCAGCGAAAATCAAACGGTTCCGCAAAAATGTTCACGGTTCCAGCCGGGTCACGTGACCCCCGCGCTCCATAGTCCAGCTAACCCCTTTCGCGTTCTCCATGCGCCGCGTCGTCGTGACTTGCGCCATGCGTCTGCCATGCAATGGGGGACATTCTTTGCGTTGCATATATTAGATATATCAGATTCCGAACCTTGAGGTTAACGCGAATTGAGCTTGGTAGGAGATTTTGGGAATTGGGGTGGAAAAAAATGAGACTTGAGGAAAGACAGGAACTTGGAGGTTGGAAACACGAAGCACGTTGCAAATTGTAATGTTGATCCTGGCCATCCGTGCGTATATTTGCAGCGAGCATTGAGAATGCCAGATTTAGGGTATGGTCAAAGTGGTCTTACTGAGTGTACTGTGAGTGTACTGTGAAGTGTACATCCTGTGAGAGTAGTCTCAATTACTGTAGCTAGATGAATGAAGGAGTTAGGAAAAATCTTGACAATTGTATGTTCCTGAACAAATTGATGCCTCTCATCGTCAGATATTATGTCACTGTCAACACTTTAGTACTTCTCAATTCGTCTTACTGTCTCGTCTGTTTTCAGTCAAATGGTTTGCCGAAAACAGAATCTCTGTCGACGACCGATTCAGGCACAGCTCGAGCTCGAAGCATCCTTGTACATGGGTCCCTCCTACGAGTGCAACGGTCTAACGCGAGCTTGGTCGTCTTTCAGGGGTTAGTGTGGATGTGTAACCGCTAAAAGTGAGACATGCGCGTGTCGAGCGACAAAGTGTGTCTGACGCGACGCGAAAGAGAGATCTACGGAAGCGTGGACGGAGATTTGGACACAGATGGAGGCTTCCTACTCCACATGGTTTCGAGTCGCGTTTTGAAACATTGCAGTGGAATGGCGAGAGGCGTGGTAAGTGCAGGTTCTAGGAAGGGGTGTGGACGTGTAAACAGGAGCTGAGGAGCTGGGTTTCCGTGGTCTAGCCAATTGAGCCTCGCACGATGGCCCTACCACGTCAGATCTCTCCTAGCTCTTTTCTACGTGCTTTTACCGGTGTCAGCTAGAGAATACGAACGGTGTTCCAAAAATAGGATGCAAAAAGTAGCTTTTGCAGATGCAAAATGCGAAATGCGAAATGCGAAAATGCGAAAAATTAAACTGAACTGGGAAAAAATAGATGGGGTAAGAAGAGGAAAGTGGGAGAATAGAGATCAGTGTTGATAAACGCGAACAACATGTGAATGAGGTTTTCAATATATTTTGCCATTTTTTTATTTTATATTTGCCCCATATTCCACACCAACGGTTTACAGTCAACCTCAAACAGCTCATTACGTCAGGCGCATGGTGCAGTTTCAGGTTGGTTTGAGTTTGGTTGCTGGAAATGAGGAAAACGCGGACGTGGATAAAAAGCGCCAGAGTGCTCGAAAATGGACGAAACCTGAGTCATTTTGTAGAGAAAATTTTTCTCTCCAATTTGATATACTTATTTCACATCCCCCTCAAATATCTCGTCCCCCAGGTTGTTTTCCCCCCACAAGCTGAGGCTGGGGTGGCTGTATTTGACTTGCATTTTTTGGGAACGCTTTTTTTTTTGCAGTGCAATAAGCTCGTGCGCTCAAAAGGGTAGTGTTCCGCCAGTGAGGAAATTGGCCGAGAAGAAAAAAGTACACAAAAAACGAGGTGAAACGGAAATACGAGTGGAATTTGTCACGTATGCTTACTAATCAACATACCGAGGTGGCACGTATTGCTGGCGACGCTAGGCCGCTTGTATCGCACTAAATCTCTAGTCAAGCCCTGCCTACTTTTTGCAGATCTCCAACCCTGTCGAACTTTGAAGTCGCACGTCGGGCAGGCCAGTGGCTTAAAGGGGAGTCTTTTGAGCTGGAGAAAAAAAGGGCAAAAAAGGGAAAAAAGGGAAATGGAAAATGCGGTATAGAAGACGTCAGTTACAAGTACCAGCCAAGTAGGGGCTTGTGAACCTACGTGAGGTGTAGGGCTTTTTTCCTTGTGGCTCGTGTGACCAGCCTGGTGGATTTGATTTAGGAGGTTGTAGAGGGTTTTTGAGAGTAATGTCAACTACAAGTACAGTAAATCTGATGTATGGTCATGTGCTATGATAGTACGAGTGGATGACATATAATGAATATAACTAGACCATAGCCAGCCAGACCATAGAACCAGCCAGCATAGATAAATGACCTCCTAACTAACCAGCTCCTGCTCTCCTGCTCTCCTGTGACAATGTCGTCAAGCCCTGTCTTGTTCAACGGCTGGCGATCGTCACTGGGAACAGGATAGGCAGCGTGAAGATCGTAGGGGTTTGGAATGAGCGACCAGCGATGAGCAGATACGAGGAGGAGGGAGGAGGACTATTCAGGGAGGTATGAGGCCCCTACAGGGATAGTGAGGAGTTTGTAGGAGCCTTTGGAGCCCCAGGAGATGTGGCAGTTTGAGGTGCTATTCTCACTTGTGGTCTTAGTCATTGGGGCTGTTAGACACTTTAAAGTGGAAAATGAAAAACTGAGTGATACAAGATACAAGGGTGGACAACGGAAAATGGGGTAAACGAAAAACAAGAGGTCAGGAAAAAAAGCGGAATTTGACGATTCGGGCTACCAAAATACAATCACTTGAATCCCATGCTACATTTACCCACTTACCAATTACGTAATGAGCTCGCTACGCTCGCTCATTACATACCACTCCCCCCCTTGATGGATTAGCATTCCTGGGATGCGTGGGAAATGCAAAGTTGAGAACCCCCTGCTGACTCCTGGGTTCCCAAATCGGAGCGCTGGGCCCCTTCAAACGCTAAAGTGGGCCTGGGAGTCGCACTGTGCAGGTGGTTGCACTAAGGTTGGCGAGCTTGTGGGCCAAGGTTTCGCGATGCGTCTTTGTGTCCCCAGCCTCATAATTAATATGCCATCCTCCTATATAAGGCTGCCAGGCCGCTAGACCACCAGCCAGCATCTCTCTCCGACGTTCCTTTATAGTCTGCAGGCACGACTACGCTCATATTCAACACTTCACACAACAGTCCTTCACACCTCCGCAAGACATTGATACTCATTTGCAACACCTTGCAATAGTCATTACTCCAACTACTCCAACTACTCCAACTACACCATCTCACCCATAACCCCATCTAAAATGTCCGACAAACAGGCCCTCGAAATCTTCTGCCAGCAGCGAGTGTCGCGATCCATGATCCACTACCTGGTCTCCACCACCCAGACCGTCATCAAGTGCGACTCCTCCATGCCCTCGCCTCCCCCCTCTCCCGCTGACTCCCAGGGCGCCTCTGCATCCAACCTCCCCACTCTCTACGAGTTCATCTCGCACCTGGTCACCTCCTCCAACGTCCAGACCCCCACCCTCATGACCTCGCTGGTCTACCTCGCCCGACTGCGGTCCTCGCTGCCTCCCCTCGCCAAGGGCATGCCCTGCACCCCCCACCGAATCTTCCTGGCGTCTCTGATCATGGCCGCCAAGAACCTCAACGACTCGTCGCCCAAGAACAAGCACTGGGCCAAGTACACCATGGACCTGTTCTCCCTGCACGAGGTCAACCTCATGGAGAAGCAGCTGCTTTTCCTGCTGGACTGGGACCTGCGAGTGCGGCCCCAGGACCTGTACACCCACTTTGCCGTCTTCCTCTCGCCCATCAAGGCCGAGCTGCGAGAACGGTACGCCGTCGAGCACTCCGCTCCCTCCCGACGAGCCGTGCCCCACCACCACGCCCACCACCAGGTGTACAAGAGCTCCTCCGTGGCCCACGCCGCCACCGCAGGTGTGCCTCATCTGACACACTCGGTTTCTCCTCCCGAGACCCCCCGACCCCACACCCGAGCTCCCTCTCTCACCATGTCCGAGTCGTCGTCGACATCGTCCATCTCGTCGATCGGCTCCGCGTCCTCGGTCGCATCCTACTCTCGTTCCAGACCCCACTACACCCTGCCCCAGCAGCACTACGCCAAGCCCGAGTACAAGCACCACGAGCACTACTCTGTGCCCCAGCAGCAGCAGTACTACGAGGTGCGGGCATGAGCGTGATACTCCGACATTGACATTGACATTGACATTGACATTTGCATCCACACCCTTTGAAAATATCCTACTAACACTACTGCTGGGCGGTAGTCGACTTTCATTTAGATTCTTGCATTAATACAGGTGTGCCCTAAAACTACCGGAGGTGATTGTTGCGGAGCAACTGTTACCGACAATAGTAGATTGTAGAGTGAGGTGATTGCGAAGCAGTCACCGATCAGACTTAACATCGGTACAAGTAGATCAGAGTTCCAGTTGTTATGACGTTAGACCAACTCTTTAGATCTTCTCCAGTTAGATCTGTTTACTCACGTCACTTGGCGGCCCATGTTTTTGAAACAAGTGGCCATGCAAACAAGTGTTAGCCATGTTTTTGCCATGGTTTTGACAAACAAGTGGCCATGTTTTTGCCATTCCAATGTCGCGACAATTGAGGTCTTGTTATATTGCATTTCTTTCTCTTCTTTTCCTTTCACTTGTACAATTGTACTTGTTTCTATGGACCCTGGTCTTGGCTCATGCCTACTGCAGAGAGTACTTTTGGCGACTGATAATATAATATCAACGGTGTGTGTATTTGTGACGTCAGACGCAGTATTATGAGTATCTGGGCAGTATTATTGCATCTGTTTTGATTTTCGTTAGTAGGATACCAGATCTTGATCTCACTTTACGTATACTTGTACAAGGCTTGGACAAGACCTACTTATGGAAGGGGCTACAAGTACGAGTACGAGTACTCCATACTCCATACTTTGTCCATATCTGTAGGGTACACCTCATGACCTGACTATTTGTTTGTATTTTCTTTTTACACCTCTTTGACGACATCTCATGGTGATGTGGAAAGGTGTGGTGAATGTGGGAAAATAATTGGAGCAATATCGACGTAATAACCGGGGTGGAGACTTGTGGCTCTGCAGCGCGGTGAAACACAGACGGAGGTGCATCAATGGAACCGTTATTCCCGCCCACCCGCTCTCCGCATCGTAAGACAAGCCATGCTTGATGAGAATAGGGGCTTGGTAACATGGCATGAAACGAAAAGTGGAGGACAAAAGAGAAAGTGAATAAGTTGGTGAGCAGGGGGTCGATTTGAAAACTGAAAAGAGAAATCGATTCAGCGCGCCGAGAAGAGTACAACCATATACTTCTTTTTGCTTCTGCTCCCCCAGATCATACTGCTGACCGACCCCCACTTGCAATAAAGTTGACCCCTGAGTACAACAGTACGTATGGACAAAAAATATCTGCGGCCAAACGAGCCCGAAATAATAGCCCGTTTATTCTGGCGTGCCTTGCAACAAGCCGTAGCGTAAACAAACAGTCGTCCCGGAGACTGGTACGAGAGCGTACGTCTCCGCGGTGGCCAACGCAGGAACAGCAGATTCGCAGTGCCCCTGGCCAGATGCAGAGAGGGGTTGCAGCGTCGAGAGTCATGTAGTCGGAGGTGTATACATACATCTGTTCTATGACGTCGTTTCTCCTTTTTACCCCTTCTCCTCCTTACCCCTTACTCCTTCCAAGGTCTTGCAATCTCCTTCTCCTATAACTATCGTTTGTAGTCTCTAGCTCACCATGCAATACTAGTTTAGACCAGCTTGAAACACACGAATCCAGTGCCTGTAATGTCCGTGTCTCCAACTCGTGTTATTATTTGCCATCTCTTATGTAAGTGCAATAATATCGACTGTAAACAACACAGGGACCAGGGTGGAAAACACACACTTTGAGCTTTGAATGTCTACACTTTGACTAACCCTGGGTCACATTAGGAGTTCGAAAACACTACCCCTGCTGGATCTAAGACCAGACTAATGACGACCGGGTTCGAGATTAGTCCTTCCGCTGTCTTAGAACACGGGAAGACGAATGGGTGTTCGTATACGAGAGCTTCGGTGCTAGACGAAGAGACACACACAAGAGATACATACAAGAGACATACAAGTGGAGATGTTGTACAGTGTGTTTTTGAGATTATAAGCCCTTAGAATTAAAAAAAAAAGTTCATGTTTACGAGCTGTTACAGATTACTAGACAGGTGTTTCATGTTGAGGGATGACGTTGGTGTCAACAAGTGTGTACAGTTGATGGTTGACAGAAGACATCTGTTAGACATCAGTTTGACAGTGGGGTACCGACGCTCAAAGATCTAGTCCTAATATGGCAACTGTCAAAACATCACTCTCAGACACTTCAAACACTTATTATGAGCTTGTGCAAGTCTTGGGGACCTACCCTTGTAGATTCAAGGCACTAACCGCTGTGGAGTCGTCATTAGTGTAAGGATTCCCCTTTGGGACGACTTTGACAATAATTTACACTGGTTAGTCGTATTTCGACTAGTCTTCGTTTTTCGAGCTACTTATGGCATCTCATCGTCCACGCCAAAATTAAAAGGTGGGGTTTGTGACAAAACAGGACGGGAAAAGCTCTAAAAAGGTGGGAAACACTTTTGGACACACCTTGAACCTCAATTGACCCCATCGGTGTTTGATCTTGCCCAAATTGGGTCAAATTCGCGTCAGAATAGCACTTTCCTAGTTAGCTCGTGGTCCATGCAGATCGACCTTGGACTCAGAAATTTGAGAAGACCATATTGACCGGAGGAGAGGTGGTTTTGGGTAGTTGAAACTACCAAAATGTAGCCCCAGACCCGAATAATACTATAGAGCTATCTGGTTGCTTCCAAATCCCCTCAATTTCGAGAAATCTTCGCCGGAACTTTTTGTCAAACTCTGGGTTATATTGATTCAGAGCTTTTTAGACTTTTAAGCCAGTCCCGGTGGCCGAGTGGTTAAGGCGTTGCCCTGCTATTCTCCAGTAGCTGTTAGGCAGTGGGTTTTGCCCGCGCAGGTTCGAATCCTGTCCGTGACGATATTTTTGCCAAACCAGAAAACAAAGAAACGAAGGTTTTTTTTTTTTCTAAACCAGAGAGAACACAGTCAACACTCTCTTGTGTATTTTTATCTACACCCATAAAGCCCATTGAAGCGGTAAATCACGTCTTCTCCATTTTGATACAGCCGTTTGAGCTTGTTACATGCCAATGTTTGGAGCTTGTTTTGATCTCTTATTTCTGTAACGTGAGATGATGATCCTGCGTTGCTGGGGCGACTAACGGCACTTTATTCCACGAGCCAATCAGCGTATACGACCCCTGCCAGAAGACGAATACGAGAAAACGGTGGTGGAATAAGTGGCGAGATAAGGCAAGTATGTAGTTGACGAGTGTTGGAAATTAGTAAGCAGAAAGTGGTCACGTGATATGAATGGACACGTGTCTACCTAAAACGCTTTGCATCTCCCTGGCCGCTCGTTTACGGCCGAATAAACCGCTTCAGGAATCAGGGTCTTCTTGTCAGGGTGCAGGTGTTGCCAGACACGACGATTACCTTTAGAATTTCAGACTTGGTAGATTCCAAATCGAGATCCGAGGTAGTTGTAGATCGGTGAAGCAGGCGGAGAGGGAGGCAAGCAAGGTGTATTTATGTCTTCTGAGGGTGGCAAAAGCAACGACGACCACAAATACCGTGTCACTTTGGAGCGACAGCAAGAGTTGTGATAGTACGGAGGATGGGTACCTACATTCTGGTTGCCCTAATGCTAAGGAGTAATTACTCCGTACCACCCCTGCTGAGCTAGAGTTAACCCCAGATGTGACGTGGTTGCAACTTTTGTTTTAGCATGATGGAGGTACGAGTGAGAAACAGTGCATTGCTCGTACTGTGGATCCAAGCTGAGGCGATTGTAACTGGAGTGTTCGAATATATATGGCCATACCAGTGGACTCATCAGATGTCGCTTAGCGTGCATCTTAAATTAGATCTAATCATGTTGTACTGTTGCATTCCCCACATGGCTGCTCTGAGTCCTGATGACGTGGGTGACATGCACGGACTGCGTGAATAACGGTCGCTAGAAGGGGTCCCCAGCCGCGGTCTCAGACACACAGCCTTCTCCACGTCTCAGTCTCTTTCTCAAGCTCGTTTACCACCGTCTGAAAGCTCTGTATTTTCATTTATGCAGCCCCTGACGCCCCTGAGCTAGTTCCATGTGATAATACTTGTGGGCGTTAAACCAGCCCGCGAGGGCGCTTAGGGGGCGGCTGAGACGGCCATGTGGGAGGCTGGCGCCTGACACCTCCCGTTTGCACCTATTTGGCCGCATAGGGGCCTTTTTGGGCCGTTGACGGCCTGTCATCTCCAGCCCTGACACCTATCATCCATAGCTTATGCACTGAAACTTTGGCTGGGAGATGTGAACTGTAGTCGAACTGTAGTTGTGATACTTGTGCTTAGTAACGTAAGACAGGATAAAATAGTGGAGAACGTAGACTGTGGGTTAGGAAACGAGACCCCGTTGATTTCAGCCGCTTGGGCCGTTCCAACAACTCTCCAACTAACTAGTACCCTCTCCCACTAGCCCGCAACTAGCGTCTTCACCTCCTTGACCTGTCTCAGTTATACTTAGCTTGCCGACCGAGATGCACGTCTGGCATAAACTCAACCACGTCTCTCATCTTGCGTGCACGGCAAGAGATGCAGAACAACGCAACCGGGCCTTCTTCAAACATGGCCGCAGCAGTAGGACCCAGCTCGGCCTCCACTCGATCGCTCAAGAGCCAGCGCAGCAGAGACTCCAAGAGCTCCGACAAGGAACCCGGCTTTTTTCGACGCCTGTTCACACACAGTCCCAAGATGTCCTTCAGGAGGGTGAGTACACGCGTTTTGACGGTTGCGGCGGTAACGAGATCATGAGAGGTCCAGTGGATCAGGTTCACGTCCTCAGTGACGGTACACATCCCAGTGACTTCTTCAGCCGCCTATAGGGGTGTGGAGAGAAGTGGTGTGGGAGGTGTGATGATGATGTGGATATTTGAGTGCTGTGATGATGGTGTGATATTTGAGTGTTGTGATGTGGAGAACTCGGCAGTGGGCGGATTAGGTGGGAGTTTTGGAGTGGAGAAGGCTGATATGGTGCAAGACGTGTGGTGAGAACAGTGCTTCAGATGGTGGTACGATATGACCTCGCGACAGGGGTCAGAAATGGATTTGGTGGTGGTTCTACCGCGAAGAACGCTTTGTCACGTTCTATGGCACGTCTTCCATGTCCATTAGTACCCCCAGATTGTCTCATCAGTCGTGTTCTTACCTGCTTCTCGAGATCAGTTCATTTCGTTTCTCCATTCTTGCTTTTCGCGTTTTCCAGTTTCGAGTTTTCATTTCCGTTCTCCATGGCCATTCTTTTCTGAATTATCGAGCAGTCGTTCATTCAAGTGAACAATAGCAAGAAGTGTCACTTTTAACATCACCTTTGCTCAATACTTATACTCCATCCTTCCACTTGCCTATTTCAGATACATATCAAGATCAAGATACCAAACCGAATTCTCCCTCTGTAATGTTCCACCAAAATCTCGGAGCCTCGTCCGAGCAGTACCATTACCAGAGGTTGAGGGTGAGCCAGAATACCTGTGTGATACGCAGTTTACATGTTGCCGTTTGTTATGACACCAAGATCAGTTTTTGTCACCCCACTTTTGGCCACTCCTTTGGCCCACATTTTCGAATTTCATACTAACTCAGGATGATCCCGCACTATCCATGGCCATGGCCGCGGTGGTGGATCACCCCATTTCGGACGACGACAGCGAAGACTACGAGTTCGACAACCACACAATCAACAAGAGCTCCAGCAAGGAGCCCACTCCCGAGCCCCCAGCGTCTATAGCTCCCATGGTGTTCCATCCTCCTCCAGGCCCCACTCCCCCTCGAGACTTTACGTCTTCGTTGCGGGATAAACGCACCAGCAAGTTTTCCATGGCTTCCAATGCGTCGTACCATTCTGCTAGAGATGACGACTCCATCACGTCCAGTCAGCTGGTGACGCCCAAGCACGATTTCTCCATTGACGCTTACGACCATAACAACCACACCAACGGTACTCCTACCAGACAGGGTACCATCAGACGGGATAACAAGTCTGGAGACCTATCTAGCAATAACACACCCGTTCTTGGAGACGGTGTTCCCCAGAGACTGTTTACTACAGGGGGAAGTACTCCTCGAGAGTCCACGCCCGGTCCTGGTAGCAGTGGCACAGTGACCAAGGAACCCGTTTCGTCCATGGGACCTCCCGCTACTCCCCAGAGCCATGTTCAGAACAATACCCCTCACACCGAGACTTCGTTTCCCTCCAGACCCATTCCCAACTCCTTTTCTTCGTCGTCTTCTCTCTCGTCACACTCCTCGTCCTTTTCAGACGGAGGCGACGCTGTGGCAGCCATGAACGCCGCAGTAGCTGCTGCCATCAAGGACGACGGAGCTGGACTTGCTCCCGATGGATCTGAGGGCACTGCTCGAGAAACCATGCGTGAGTTTGGCGGCAGTGGTCTTCACCAGAGAGATCTTTCCGATCAGCTTGGCTCGTTCAAGATTTCCACCTCTGAAACTGATGCCATTGCCGAAGAGCGTGAGCGTGAGCGACTGAACGACAATGTGGGTCCTCACGATCGAGTGAAAGACAAGTCTCTTCCTCCTACTCCCATGCAGCAGCAGCAGCAGCAGCAGGGCTCTGTCTCCAGCCTCGTTGATGGCCCTACAGCTGCTTCAGCACCGTCGTCAAACACAGCCACTCCCCAGCTTCGAACTGAACCCATTCAGCGCTCTCTTGCTGCCGTGGAAGCCTCGCAGCGATTCAGCGGAGGAGACGTGTCTCAGACTGAAAGCACGGCTCCCTCAGTCTCTGCATCGAGTCTGGGCCGTTCAGGAAGTGCATCCACCAACGCTACCTCTCTGGGAGCTCATGGCGTGTTTGGAACACCTACCATTGACGATGCTCAGTTCGAGTCCTCCAAGCCCAGCCTAGTTGATTCCCTCAAGGCTGCTGGAGCCGTTCCTGAGCTCAAAAGCAACAACTCGTCGCGAGACACCTTTGACAGCATGGCTCCTTCGTCGAGTGCTGCATCGTCTGACATTTTTGATCTCGCCGAAAAGTTCTTTAACGAGACTTACACCCAGGTTGCTCGAGACGAGTACGCAGCATGGCTCGGAGACGAGGCGCAGTTCAACAAGAACGTGTGTCAGGCGTACATGACGCTATTTGCATGGCAGGGAGTCTCGATTCTGGCGTCTTTGCGGCTTCTCTGTACCAAGCTGTACATGAAGGGCGAGTCTCAGGTGCTGAGTCGAATCATGGAGCAGTTTAGTGTGGCATGGGTGCAAGCAAACCCCACCAACGGCTTCATTTCCGTGTCGCCAGTCTACACCACCGCTTACGCCCTCATTCTGCTCAATACCGACCTGTATGCCGCTGACCATAGCTTGACCAAGCCCATCACCAAGGCCCAGTTTGTCAAAAACACCACAGAGACCATCGTCATGGCCACCGAGCAGAAGAAGCTCATTTCGTTGTTGCCAAATGTCGAGTCCAAGGAAAGCTCCGAGCTCCGAGACAGCACAGACACTCTACTGCTGGTATCGAAGCCGTTTGAGTCATACAACCCCACTCAGTGGCTGGCCACCTTGCAGTCCGTCCTGCGAGTCTTCTATAACTCCATCAGCAAGAGTCCTCTACAGATTAGAGCTGTTGACCGAGTGGCCAAGATCACTCCCATCTCCCCCATTGACACTCTAGCACACACCAACGCGCAGTCGCGAAGCAGCTCTGTCTCTTCGAGCTTGTTTTCCAAGTTCAGACTCAACAAAAACAAGCATGCCGCCGAGTACAACATGAGCAGGATTGACAACAGTCTTCCTCTGCCCTCGGATCCCTTTGGACGACGAAACTCCATCCAGTCCAACTTCTCCATTGAAACCGGCATGTCTTCTGGCTCGTTCACCATGCCCAGACAGGCCGTCGGCTTTGCCGGTATCCTGTGGAACTCCATGGCCCGCGAAGAGACCAGTTCCATGTTCTCACGAGAAGAGGATGATGACGAGGACGATTTCATGCATGACATTTCGCGTCTGGAGAACGCTCTCCAGGCCGAAGATGAACTCCAGCTGTACGGAGCTCCATGGGCCAAGGAGGGTCTGCTACTGTATAGACCTTATGTTGATCCCCACTCCGGAAAGCGAAGCAGAAAGACAAAGTGGAAGAGCTTGTTTGTGGTTGTTCAAAAGGGCCAGCTCAAGCTGTTTGACCTGTCTGCCAAAAAGTCGTCTCTCAGCAGCGGTGGATTTGGAGGAGGAGGCTCTGTGGGAGGAGGAAACTGGATGGAAAACGCTCTACAGGTCGATGCTTGGAGTTTGTGCCACACTATTGCCCAGGAGCTGCCTAACCCTAAGCGATCCAAGTCTTACCAGGCTCTATGGTCGCTAACTCTCCCTCAGTATGGTCTTCTCGTCTTCCAGGCTGGTACTTCGGAGATTGCAAAGGAGTTTGTATACACTTGCAACTACTGGAGTGCTCGGTTGTCCAAGGAGCCCATGAACGAGGCTGTTTCCAACATGGAGTACGGATGGTCGTTCCTGGAGGGCACTTCTGGTCCTGCTAACGGTGACCAGCTCCAGATCAAGGAGTGGAAGCCTCGTGGACACTCGCTTGTTGTCAGTGACTTTGACGAGAACCGACAGCTCACCAACATCAAGGACTACCTGGCTTCTGTCGAGACCCAGCTGTCACACCACAACGGCCTGCTGCCCAGAATGCTCAGCAGTTACACCCAGGGGTCTCAGAACTACTCTCGAGCACACGCTAACTGGGAGCGAAAGAGTCAGTACCTTTTGCAGCAGACTGTGCGATTCCGAGTGTACGTCGATGCTCTGGAGACCGGTATTGAGGATAGAAAGGATCCTGGTCGACGCAAGTACGACGTCATTGAGGAGGAGGAGTAGAGAGAGTCCTAGATGGATACACCACTTAACAATCGAGCTGTGTTGACCGCAGCTAACCAAAATACATTAATTAATATACGGCGAGTAGATTCGAGGTACTGTGAGTAGATAACTATGAGTGTGAGGTGTTGGATACAACTATTCGATGTCCTTATTGTGGGCTTCAATCATGGCTTCGATTTCGGTCCTTCCTAGAACTTTGGACCACCCTAGAGGTGTGCTCTTGTAGATGCCGTCTTGAACAGTAGTATCAGCCCCATGTTTGAGCAGAAACTTGACAAACTCTTCATCTCCACGCTCAACGGCAATATGCAGAGCTGTTTTGCCTTCGTCAATGACTTTGTTGACGAGATCCACTCCTGTGATAGCCCGTGAAACGCCTCCCAAGTCCCATAGGTCGATGATAGAGTGAGGAGCGTCGTTTCGAACCAGCCATCGGGCCATCTCCTTGTCTTCAAAGTGCAGTGCCAGTTCCACAAGAGTCATGCCATTAGCCAATGGGAATTGGAGGGTTTTTGAAGGGTCCTCTTGCTGAAGACTTTGAGTATACCTCTCGAGTTCCTCAACATTTCCCTGACAAACCAGCCAAATGATTCTCTGCTCTTCTGGGGTATTCTTCTTGTACTTTTCACGATGAAGCCACCAGGTGGATCCATTGGAAGCATGGTAGAAGCCGATTCGCTCATACATGACTGTTCCAGTGCCGTTGAGTGTGACATTGGTAGCACCCCTCTCATCTCGGGCATACTTGCAAGCCATCTTGACCAGCTCAGAAGCAATGCCTCGGTTTGTATACCCAGGATCCATGCCGACATTGTACATTCCTGGCGTGGTTCCAAAGAAAATGTCGCAATGACCAACTATCTTTCCATCAGCTTCCGCAACAAACTTGACCACTCTTCCATCTCTCCACATTTCCTCCACGTAGACACTGTTATGATCGAGACTTGAAAAAGGGACTTCTTTGGGCACCACCAGATCCTCCGTGGGCTTCACCGGTCTCACAACCACCCCCTCGATCTTTTTCTCGTCCAAAACAGCTCCCTCAAGGTCTAGACCCATCCATTGAGGTTCCCAGCCCAATTGAAAGCCTCTGGAAAGCAATTGAGACGAGATTTCATGAGTATCGGTGTTCTCACGTCTCCAAACGCCAATTGTCTTGGGCATTGAGCTGCTGGTATCACTATAGGTATCTATCATTTTGTCCAGATCAGCGTCTGTCTGCTTATCTGTAAGAAGCACCACCATGGCATGTTTGTCAGGCCCACAATTGGTGTACATGAGGTCTGGAAACGAGTACACCTGTCCCAGAGCCCGGGAATTGGCCTCAAACAGCTCCCTGTGGTTCAGAAGCGAGATTTCGGGTATTTTCTCTCTGAAATCCTCGTCGACCATGTTATGAAGTTCCGACAAGGTTTGTTATCGAGACACGGCACCATTTGAGACAGTGAAAACAGTGGGGTTAAGCGGCGTAAGAGGTCAATGAGGAAATGAGATGAGCCCGTTAACTTGGCGTATTATGGTGAAGAGATCGAAGATATGAGGCGATGCTACATGTAGGCCAAAGATATATTATTGATAGTGTATGTCGTGTGATAAATGTTCAATTGGCGAATAATGAAGTCAGTTGTTTGATTATATGACTCAATTAGTTGTACAAGCAGGAATATTCATGTGGCAGTCTAGCATATCTCATGGCTTCATTATCATCGTGTTCTGATCTCTCAAAGTCTCTCTACAAATTAGACTCATCAAACTCCCAACTAAAAAGAGGCTCTTCATTGAGTAAATACACAACGCCACCTTATCAAGTTAACCACCTCCACACTACCTTGGCACGCCTAAACGGCCTCTACCTCAAGAACCCCAAGGTAGCGGAGATATTCCACAGGTTCATCGGGGGGAAGCTCGCCTTCATTCGAGGCTCTTACTTAGACGACCCACAGGCCAAAAGCACATTTAAATATAAAGCCGAGGGATGTGGTGCTTGCCAGGCAAGCCTGGCGAGTA